>CAJQZN010040523.1:58632-101539 GCA_907164685.1 Colias eurytheme
ATTAATAGAATAAATAACAAACATTTGTAACCAGTTTTGTAGACCAATAAAAAAAAAAAAAAAAAAAAAAAAAAAAAAAAAAAAAAAAAAAATTATATAGTATATAGTATGTAACGTCAAAAATTCGTATAATTTATTTAATATTTTGTTCGCATTGATATTTTTTTAAATATAATATAATATGTTGTAGAACACGTGTATACAATTATTTTAAACAATATAAAATACTTACCTACATATTATACGAGTTTACGTCTATTAATAATGTAGATTTAATTCTGATTTGTAGTACTAAATAATAATACATTTTACTAATTCACGGTCTCGCGATAATACATTAATTACAATGGATAAAATTACTTACATAATTAGATTCTACCGTTTTCATTATTATAGTACTAATTTCCAACATTACGTAATAAAAACAAACATTGTCTATTGATATTTATAATCATTAAAGCACGGCGTTTTAATTGTATTTAATCGTGCAACAATTTTTAATCACCTTAATGCCAGACACGTTCTTTGCCCAAATGAATTTCAGATATTGCCTTGAAATTCTTATTACGTTTTGTAAAAATAAAATACCTTTATTTTTTGTAAAGAGAAGATTATAGAAAAAGCAATTTATTCAGGACTAAAGCGATGACTTAAAAAGCACCCTTATAAACATATTATACGACACTCTCGGGGCCTATTTTTTATTCGATTAACTTCTTGATAATCTAATCGACCGGATAAAAATTCGATGCTGAGATAAACTACAAAAAGGTTAGGTAGGTGTAAATAAGTGTTACTCACAGGTGTTACTATACTATGTATGTACCTTTATAAACAATTATCGCGAAATCTCAGGCTAAGATTTAGTTGTAATTTAGCTGACACTTTTTGTAAATTTAACTGAATAAAAACTGAAACAAACAATAGAAATAATTAACATAATTGTACCTTTTAAGGTTGATTGTCCATTAGTTAAGAATTTGAATGAGAATTGAAAGGTGTATTTTCTTGTAACAAGAAAGTTGGGAGAAGTTAATTGTATCTAACCATATTGTAAGAAACGTGTGTTATTATAATTAGTGATTATTTAAGATTTCTTTGTTTAACGTATTCCCCGCTTTAATCGAAAAGGTACGCTTAAATTTAAAATCCTTTTAATATACTACACTCGGATTACAGATTCGACACGCAGGACAAAATAGAAACAAAAACAAACCAATCCTTAAACATAAATAAAATCAAAGCAAAGTTACCATAATCTTAATACAACAAATAAGGTATACATTCAACCTCAACCTTGCCCAGCGGTCAGACTTGCGGTATAAAGCAATATTGATAAAATCTCAATATAACATTCAACCCATACATTCTTATCAAGTCTGTTTGAAACGGTTCTGCAATCTCATCCAAGTATCCACTAGATATGAAGGGCAATGATGATGCAATTTGTTATATAAGACACCCCTATCACTCCTGAGGGACAACTATGAGTCTTGGATTATTTATATGAGTTCATTTGGTATCCCACGTGGCTTTTGCTGCATGGAAGGGTTAGACAATTGATAACTGTAGAGTTTAGACGTTATTAAGTTAGAATACGAGGTACCTATAAGGCTCTGTGGTTTAAGTATTCGATTTTAAGTATTCAATAAAAAGTTGTGGGTTCTAGACTACTTAGATGAGCGTGTAAAAATTCATCGATTAATCAATTTACCTACTAATTATCCACATCACCACTGCTACAATCGATGAAGAAAAACATCAATGAGAAATCGGCATGTCGCAGAAACAAAAAAATACAAACCAAAAAGTTATACATAATATTACACTGGCATATGAAGGAAGTACGAAATTACATTTACGAAAATCATTCATCACCTCGGAACAAACAGACGCAGTCGGTTTAAAAACGACCCATATTGTAGCAATCACATATTAATCCATGCAGCCAAGTAATCCAACAATCGCAAATACATTTGTATAATAACGTCATCAAAAGAGTAATTACGTCCGACAAAGTCACGCAGAATATCCGGTGATTTATATACCCAAAATTAAAATGCTATATTTTGGTATCATCTCTGGCAGAAACGATTAACAGAATATTTTGTGGAGTGGGTTCGAATCTCCCGGTTTTGCATATCAGCCTCATCCAACGAGCCTTCATTTGAATAATTGTTTAATTCCATTTGTTGTGGGATTGCAGTTATCCATTTACTGAACTCGTTTGTTTTTTGATAATACTCTACGTGATATTAGAATTTGTTTACTGGATGAAATTATGTAAGTATCTTTTTACAGGGTTCATACATATTATAGTTATCAGCCATGATCGTTTATTTGTTTTATGAATTATCTAATAAACGATAATTCATCGTCGATCGATCGTTTATTTGTTTTATGAATTATCAAATAAACGACAATCTTGACTTACATTTTTACCAAATATATTCACTATACATAAAACTGACATACTTACTTTTGTTTGCGAGTAGCACATAGGTAATATTATGGTCCAACAACAAACAATGTTTTGTAATCGTTGTGTTAAAACCTACAATTTACCACGTGAAAAGGAATAATAGCATTAAAGAAATTATTTATTTCAAGCGTTCAATGAAATAAATGCGTTGAATTCCCTCGAATAAAACGTGTTAAGTAGCATCAAAAATGCGATTTTACCGTACATATTCTATGAGCACTCGTAAATCCAATTTCGCTCGAAATCTACGATGCAATCGTGCATAATTCCCCCCCACTTAGCTTCGTGTGAATTGTTCAAAGACTTGGCAAAAGGCACAAGTTGCTGAAGTTATAATGCGCACCTGCCAAAAGGGCGAAACAGGTGGATGGAATGCTTTCACTTTGAAATATTTGCATTTAAAAATCGTTTCTTTTCACGAATAAAACGTGCTATTGAAATAACGTTTATATTATATAAGCGAAATATTAAAGTTTAAAATACAGCGAGGAATATTTTGAAGTGTTCGCTAATATAATTTTACGTTTTCTTTGAAACTTCTGACTCATTTCAACTTTTTTTTTCCTTTTCACTGTTCTTTCTTAAAATGTCAGTCAAATACGCGTCCGTTAAGTGGTCTGACGATAATTTCTTTTTTTCTAAAGTTTTAAGCTCATTATTTATTTACTTTGATAGAAATTACCATAATTGATAAGCCGTGTATTTTTTTTATTTAAAGAATTTAAATCAATTTCAAATTTTTATTCAACCTGGAAAATATTACACATTTATATTTTTGTATAATTATTATCTAGTTTGCAAATACATGTAAAAACTTAATTAATTTCTACATAATTTCTACATTATTATAATTTATTAAATTCAATTTTAATTGAGACGCTGTCAATTCCGTATTAAATGCAAAAGCGATACAGATCTGTTCCTAACACTTAATTGCATTAATCAAATCATGAAAGCAGGCCACACAAAGGATCTGGGCCAGTAAATTAACTGCTAAATCAGTGAAACGTTCATGAATCCAGAACATTCTGTTTCTAGAAATTGCTGTCAAGCGCGAGTTATTCAAATTATGCCTGAGAACACTTATGCGGTTCCAAACATGCTTCAATTATAAGAGGGTGGATTAAGGAGTCAGCTAATGTATACTGGTATAATTAATTAATTCTTAAAGCATATTCTAATATTGTATTAATTAGTGATATAGTGTAACGATAAAAACAAGATTGCAGTTAGCTTAGGCTGTTAGTTATTTGGTACCAATGTAAAAGCTTACGCACGAAATTAATTTGCATCTCCTATCTAGGATTACAATAAATTTTCAATAATTGGATATTTTCTATCGATCTCTAATATACATGCCAATACAAAAACAATCCTTGAATTGGTTATTGACAAGTTTTTCTCAAAAAATGGAATGCTCTACTTTTGGATTTGCATTAACTATTGACATCGGAGATTAATCATCATGTTTATGCTATACCAAAAATACATAATGCATATAATATGAAAAGGTTAACGTAAATAATAGAATCAAACAGATGTCTCATTACAAGAGGGAGAAAGTGATTTATATAAATCACAAAAAGCTAGCCAGAAAAAGTATGGAATAATTGGTGAAATACAGCTTGACAGCTCATTTTGGCAAAAAGACATTTATCAGAGACGAAATATGTCATCTTTAATGAAAGCATTTATTTTATTTAAGTATCTACACAATACATTTCGTATTATTCGAAATTCTTATACTTCTTCAGCGACTTTTTTTATTTGTAAAATACGATATAACAGAAAAACTAAATGTATTATTTTGAATTGCAATTTTTTATAATATTAGCAATCTGCTCTCCTTCTCTATATATAAACCTATAACTGTGCCAAATTTCATACTCCATCATCCACTTATTTTGGTAAATAGAGGGTTTTTTTTTGTTTTTATAACTTCACGTAATATATAGATTTAGCTTACGGCACTTAAATTTACAGCACTTATCCTTAGTAACTAGCCTTACAAGAAATTGAACTACTATTTCAAAGTAAATATTATATTCTATCAAAGCAAAAAACTTTAAATTTAAAACTTCTTTGTTACTAACTAAACAAAAAGTAATTCTTGGCTAACTAACTTAGACTTTTTTGTTTAAACTTGTTTTAATTTAAAGTTTAAACTTTTTTAAATAATATTTAAATAAGCTGTTATAAAATAACTTTATACGTATGAAATAAGCATATAAAATTTTTCTTTGTACAGGCAACATGTTTAGCTGCAGGTGAATTCATCCGGCATTTATTTCCAAATCATTTAATTCTTAAACTTATGGCGGGATTACATGGTATTCGTAAAATTTACAACTTTAAACACATATTATTTTAAGTAGATAATCAGTTTAATGTTAGAGAAAACAACACGACCAAACAATAAATTATTTTGTGCATTCTGATTCCCTTGTAATTTTCAGTTTAATTTAATTATACTAGGTATGTTTTATTGTTACTTACTTGATACAGCTGCTCCTGGATATCATTCTGATCAATAATACCTACTTTGATTACAAAGGAGTTATTATTACTAATTCCTTTGTATAAACAACATCCATTTAAGAGTGGGTACAAAGAAAAATTACCAATCTTCTATTAGATGATACGTGTAATATTCAAGACCAAATCTAATAAAATATATTTCAAACTAGATGATAATTTTTTGCTTCATACCCCCTTTTAATCCAAAATAATAAATGTACAACTATATAATATTACTAGGTTTCCGCCCGCGGCTTCGCCCGCGCATTCAAAGAAAAACCCGCATAGTTCCCGTTCCCGTGGGATTTCCGGGATTGCGTCATTTTCCCGGGATAAAAAGTAGCCTTTGTCCTTTCTAGGGTATCAAAATATCTCCATACAAAATTTCATGACAATTGGTTCAGTAGTTTAGGCGTGATTGAGTAACAGACAGACAGACAGAGTTACTTTCGCATTTATAATATTAGTATGGATGTATTATAAATTAAAATTTTTATTACTTATGCAAGTTTCTGTTATGAAAAATGCCTGAACATTTATCTGACTTATGTAAAATGGCTTAAAACTTTGCGTGATTTAAATTGTCTAGACTTTACTAATCTGCACTTAACTTAATCAAGATTACAATTAAGAAAAGTTATTTCAGGTAGGTATTTACTTTTACAGCTCAGGGTTGTTATTTTAAGCAATGGTACATTAATAGATTCACGTTTCAGGTACGAGTGCCTTTTGTTCCTCACATCAATTTACATCTTTTTTTTCCCTGCTTGTTTTATTGTCAGTAGGTAGAGAAAAAGCTTAGAAAGCTTTAGAAAGCTTTTTTATCTATAAATATAAACGTAGGATGAACGGTAAAAATAAACATCAGAATCAAGATGGAGGTTATATCCCTAGCAATCCTTGTACATACTACTAATCCTGTAAAAATCATTCCAATATCAACCCAACCCATTGAATTTATAAAAAAAAAGACGGGTTGCACTCCGGGAGTGCCGGCAGAAGTGAAAACTTGATTATTAACGTTGATCATGTTTGATGTCTTACGCTTTTTCGATCAGGTCACGTGTCCTGACGCGAGTTTAAGATTTTATACCCAACGCCGCTACAGAAGTTTTCACTTCAATAGCATTTAATTTAACCAGTATTAAATTTTCTGAACTTATTCAAAATATTTATAAGCGCCTAACTACTGGCTAATAAGGATCAACATAATACATGTTCATTGCCACCGCTAACCTCTCGTAGATTGAAGTGGTTGAACCATCGCAAAGCCATGTGCATTCCGATGGAGTGCGCTTGTAATGTGACTTGTTTGCTTTAATTAAACTCTTCTCTGCCCGAAGTAATTAGATTGACCACACGCCAATTAGACCTCGAACATATTGGATATGTTGAGTGCCTGTGATAGTACTAATTAATTAATTAGCTGCGTCAAAATGTTTTATAATAATTGCTTTGATTTATAAAATATAGAGTTCATTTTCCAGTTATAGAGTAGCAATACGTAGTAAGTAGTTGAATGGGTGCAAAAAATAATTTATTTCATTATACCTAAACATATAGGTAGGAGGATAAGGAATTTTGCTTTCGCATCATTTACTTGCAAAGTGGGAAAGTCCCACAAATGAAGATAAGTATTTACAAATGTAAATGTAGGTACCATGTACCATGTGATGATATCAACTGCCAATAAAATAAAAGAACTTTCTTCGTGCCGTTTATACAAAAAACTTGCTTGATAACAGCAATCACGAATACTTATGTACGGTACTCATATCATTATATGTTACAAACTTTTACACCTCAGACCATGAGTTTTAGAACAGTTTTTGTTAAATTTAGCGCAGTAAAATATTGTTTGAAACTGCAATAAATCAAAAACCACTTTAGGTTGACTGTCGAACAATCGGATGATCCATCACTGCTAATAGAGCTCTCGATTAAAACAATTGATAATGGTAAATGTCACAAAGGCTCTATAAGCCGATAATAATGGTGTTTCATAATCTTGCTTACAGACGTTTCCTGATTTTAAACACTCGTATTGATGAAAAAGTAAAAATTTTACGCTTTACATTATTGTCTGTGTTGTAATATAATATTATTGAAATATATCTACGCGTAATATATCTAGTCTAGTCTCTTTATTTTCATTTCTTCTTATTTATCATCTTCAATTTCTATCCAATGCTCCACCAAGTTTTCAAAATGCGAAAGTCTATGAGAATATATAATTTTTGTAATTTTTGTAAAAGTACATATTGAAACGCGCTTTACACTCATAGATGGTAAAGCTGTTTAACTTTTATACCTATGTTAATAAATATCCTAAAATTATTATTATATTAAATTCGGCCAAACTTAAATAGTAAAACAAATCTTCAAGATAAATAAGAAGTCGTCAAACAATAAGGGTCTTCGTTACAAATGCAAACTAAAATGTCTTTGACATAACAACTGTTAACAACTTCGTGATCTAGCTATTGTAAATTCGGTCTTAGAATATCTAGAAATTCTCGAATGTCGAGGATATTCAAACAGAATTGAAACGCTGCATAATACAAAGAAAACTAGGACACTTCGGAGAGAAGACAATAGTCATTAAATGAAATACGCATTTCGTCATGTATGTGTTAGACTTGTTTTCGTTTAGTTTTGTTTATATTGTTTTTAAATTACCTAATATAGAAGATATATTATTAATCACGTAAAATCACGGATTGCGTTTCAAAAATTGGTAATTAAAAGCAGAAGTCACAGTCTATAAAACAGTAGATACTAATACGAATTAAGGGCGCTTGTGCACTACAAGGAATTTTACTGTCCGGCATTCCGATTTTTTACGGTCCGGTGTGGCATGAAAAAACCGATGAATTGCTTGTGCACCTGTCCGTCTTTACTCGGATCAGTGCGGTTCAGTTCAAGGAAGTTTGGCGGTATAATGCTATCATAAATGATTGTTTTTGCATTTTACAAGAAACGAGTAAAAAATATAGAAGGTGAAATATTATATTACTTCGTTATAATAAAAAGTATAGTTCCGTAAGAGATTTAAATGCGTGTTTCACTTATTTATTTTAATCGGTGACGAGGAGCTATGGCTATTCCCACTTGAACTTTAACTTACCAACACTTACTTAGATAATAAATATAGGTCAATGCTTGGTCAATGTATATAAAATAACAATACCGACTTCTCAAATCTCATTGCCAACTAAAAGAAAGTAAAACCAGAGCTTGCTTTTAATTGGCAATTGGCATATGCAGTAAAAACAGTAAAATCCAAGCAAGTGGGCATTCGAAAACAATTGAGCTATTACGCACTGTCGACCAGTCGCTGGCGACTCAGTCGCCGGCGACTGTGACTTACTATAGTTTAAGGTTGATGTTCCGACCGTCCCTCCATACATTTTTGATTACCTCTAAACACTTAACACAGACACTATTTCTTTAAAACTAATCATTTTATCACTTCTCTATAATGAAATGTGTGCGCGTTCGACCTTTTTAATCAATAATTTACAATATTTACTTAGAAAAACAACAGTAAAATACCGGAAAAATTTGACACTTCTACAGTAGTGTGCGTGACTTTTGCCAAGCGAAACACGACATAAAGCACGACATCTAGCGCATCACTACATAGTATAAAACAAAGTCGCTTTCCCTGTCCCTATGTCCCTATGTCCCTATGTCCCTTTGTACGCTTAAATCTTTGAAACTACGCAACGGATTTTGATGCGGTTTTTTTTAATAGATAGAGTGATTCAAGAGGAAGGTTTATATGTATAATAAGATCCATTAAGTAGTGGAGAAGTACTGTTATTTTTGAGGTTTCTAATGTGATGTCGTAAAAAATTACATTTATTCCGCTTACATTGCAAACGCAGGCTGAACCCTACGAGTTTTATCAAAATAATGTACTAAGTATTATGTACACATTGAAAAGGTCTACAGAAAAGTCCGCGATGGTATATGTCTATCTCTTATGGATAACCCACAATAACTTTTTTTTGTCATTTACTTTTTACGACAAATAATGGCTAATTTTCGAAGCGATTTTAACCAATACAGCATTAATCCTTAACCAATTATGTAAATACCATGGATACATTGTTCATTTAATATAGATCTATATGGCCACTTACACCGTATGATTTAAGTGAATATTTTCGAAGATATTACAGATTTAAAAATTGCAGGACGTAGCGTTTGCGGCCGCCCGGCTATGTATTTTATACCCGTGCGATGCCGGAGCGGGCCGCTATATTTTTATACCTATACAACGTTCACAATTTTTCTGTAGTGTATTTAGTATCAGCATTGCACCCGTGCGAAGCCGGGGCGGGTCGCTAGTAGACTATATACTTATTACAGATCTAGCGCGTCAATGTCTAAACGAAAGGCGATGTTTAGACATTGACGCGCTAGATGTCGTGCATTCGCGTTCGTTATCTTATGCATAATGAGCATAATTCTAATAAATCAAAGTTCTGTGTAAAAATTGAGTAATTTCATTTCCAATCGTTCAAAGAAAATAACAATAAAATAAAATAAAACTAATGACCTTAGAAACTATGTTTTTTTTTATTTATTACTCATTATTGTTCGTCCGTCGTAGGTCTGTAAACTGTATTGTACACTGAAGGTAAATGGTACTGTAGGTACTTTAGTTCGGCGTCGTCGCTCGTCGGCTTGATATAAAATTACATTCTTGATTTCATTGACACGCGCTATGATTTGCGCGCGGAATTTCTTGTGTTGTGAATTTATTTTTGTATGCTATGCATTTTAATTGATTCAAATTGCAATGTTTCTCTAGTATGCATTTGAGACTATATTGTAAATTGTAATAATTGATCGTGGGTATAGTAATTAATTATTCTAATAACGCAATTAGTAATATATGTATTTTCGGTGGGATTCAAAACAAAAAATTGGCCCGTGATTTTTATGAAATTTCACCACATTGCAAATCACATCAATCATAGTTCATACACATGTATGACGAAAGTGATTAGTATTGTGGCTAACATTGACTCATCAGTTCATCACTGAAACCAGTGATAAATCAGTACCTATATCATATTGTGTTTGAATATTTTTAAACAATGATATAAGTATACAATTATTATAAATCGGTAAACTATCAAAGTAACCACAAACTTGCAAACATTGGTAAAATGTCCAGTAGTTTATGAGCCTATTCATTACAATCAAACAAACAAACAAAGTTTTCCTCTTTATAATATTAGTGTAGACAAACACTATGAATACGATCACGAATGCAAATTCGGGGATTTTCTAATTATTGCTAAATAATAATTGAATTCGTTTTGAAATACTCTATAATTTTTAGTGTATAAATAGACATTTATAATGTGGTGCTCATTTTTTTTGTACTGCTAACGCTATTGTAGGTACCTATTTTCGTTGTTTTATTTCAAGTGAACACGGCCATACAATTTTGTCACGAGCCGCCTATGATTGTAGGTACTTTTGTTAGGCTCCTTCGTCGTCCGCGTCGGCTCGAAAGTTCTTGATTTCATTGTCACGCGCTATGATTTGCGCGCGGATTTTCTTGTGTTGTGAATTTATTTTTGTATTATTATTATTTTTTATTTATTTTTTTTATTTTATTGATTCAAATAAAATATTTCACTAGTATGCATTTGAGACTATATTGTATTATGTATAATTTATCGTAGGTATAGTTATTCTTATAACGCAGTTATATTTTCGGTGGGACAATTTGACCCGTGATTTTTCTGAAATATCACCACGTTGCAAATCACATCAATCATACACACGTATGACGAAAGTATAGTGGCTATAATTGACTCATCAGTTCATCACTGAAACCAGTGATAAATCAGTACATATATCATATTTTATTGTGTTTGAATATTTTTTAAACAACGATATATACAATATTATTATAAATCGGTAAACTACCAAAGTACTTCCGAATTTTCAGACAGACAAACAAGTAGTTTGAACACGCAGTTTTCTTATACTAGTAGCAAAAATCAAAACCATAATATTATGTTTCCCTACTATATTTTACTAAAAGTCGAGTGCGTCGAAATCGTAAATAATAATATGTTTTTCACCTTCCTGGTTATTTTCCCATAGTAAATAGTGTTTTAGGTTTGTTGTTGTAGGTAGGAATAATAATAATTATTCTTACATGTTGGTTATGAAATGTATATTGAAATAATTTACTTTTACAAATCATTAGTGATATAAGTTTTGAGTGAAAATGCTTGGATCAGCAGGTACTTCAAATACATGTTTTGATAAAAAAAACAATAGTGTAATAAAATAAAACTGCGTTTTATTGTAATCAATGTTGACAATTTTAAATTCCAAAATTATTGATCAATAAAATAGTTTACACCAACAAATATAACTTTTATTTTTATAACAATCGTTCATAATATAAACCGTAGCAGGTGGCGTTTTGAAGTTCTGTCTACTCATACAGAAAAATGGAAAACTTGTTTTTTTTGTAAACAATTTATTACTCATGTTGTTTGGCAACTCGAAGCGTGGTCGTCCGTCGTAGGTACTTTTGTTCGGCGTCGCGTCGTCGTCCGCGTCGGCTTGATATAAAACATTCTTGATTTCATTGACACGCGCTATGATTTGCGCGCGGAATTTCTTGTGTTGTGAATTTATTTTTGTATGCTATGCATTTTAATTGAATCAAATTGCAATATTTCTCTAGTATGCATTTGAGACTATATTGTAATAATTGATCGTGGGTAGGTATAGTAATTAATTATTCTAATAACGCAATTATATTTTCGGTGGGATTCAAAACAAAAAATTGGCCCGTGATTTTTATGAAATTTCACCACATTGCAAATTATATATTATACAATTACAATTACAATTATTATAAATCGGTAAACTATCAAAGTAATTACAAACTTGCAAAATATGCTTTTCCGAATTTTCAGACAGACACACAATTTTATTAGTTTGTTTTAGCAAAGTAGGTACCTATACCTATACGCTTACGTCGCGCGTCGCGTCGTCGAAAACGGTGCGCCCAGAAACAAACATACCTAATTCAGTTACAATCCTTTTTTTGTTCCGTAATTTATTGTATTTATTCTAATACGATTTTTTTTATTCGTCGGCCAGTTCTACTAGGTATAAAAAGATAAAATTGAAATATAATTATTGTAGCGACAGCCATATTATGTTACTATGTTTTCGTAAATATGTTTTTCACCTTCCTGGTTATTTTCACATAATCTTATCTTATATATAAAAATGAATCGCAAAATGTGTTGGTAAGCGCATAACTCGAGAACGGCTGAACCGATTTCGATCATTCTTTTTTTATTATATTCCTTGAAGTACGAGGATGGTTTTTATGTAGAGAAAACGTAAATATTATGTACCACGGGCGAAGCCGGGGCGGACCGCTAGTATATATATATAAATGAATCGCAAAATGTGTTGGTAAGCGCATAACTCGAGAACGGCTGAACCGATTTCGATAATTCTTTTTTTATTATATTCCTTGAAGTACGAGGATGGTTCTTATGTAGAGAAAACGTAAACATGTACCACGGGCGAAGCCGGGGCGGACCGCTAGTCTTATATATAAAAATGAATCGCAAAATGTGTTGGTAAGCGCATAACTCGAGAACGGGTGGACCGATTTCGATAATTCTTTTTTTATTATATTCCTTGAAGTACGAGGATGGTTCGTATGTAGAGAAAACGTAAACATGTACCACGGGCGAAGCCGGGGCGGACCGCTAGTCTTATATATAAAAATGAATCGCAAAATGTGTTGGTAAGCGCATAACTCGAGAACGGCTGAACCGATTTCGATAATTCTTTTTTTATTATATCCCTTGAAGTACGAGGATGGTTCTTATAGCTAGAGAGCTAGTTAGTTTAGTTTTAGTGCAGTGGCAGTGTAAATGTTGTTGTTGAGGTTATGTAAATTTAACACTTTAGTTAACTACCAAGATATAAAGAAATGAGGATAGGACACAATAACTATTGGTTGAGGTATTTATAAACTCATAATATACTTTTAAAAAAATCACGTTTTAATAAATTTCTAGAATTAAATTAGAACAGCTGATTCAAAATAGCCTAAAAAATCTTAATAATAATAATTACGCTTCACAGCAAGAAGAAATGTACCATATGTACCCGCACAAAGTCGATATTGTGTTGCCTACCGTTCGACTCAATGGCTAGGGTTGTAACTACCTTTAATAATTATTACCAAACTAATAAACCGAGTGATGCGAAATAACCATAATTCTTTTAGAGTTTGATAAAATGATCAGGCAGGTATTTTCTTTAATCCTCTGAATTCTCGGTTACTAAATTGTATCGTTGAAATTATTCTTAATCGCGTAAATTTAATAAATAATCATATGGAAAACACTTTTCATTTGTTTTTTTACTTTCACGCCCAACTACTATACAATAATTACGTTGTTTCGGTATTTTGACGAGAAAACGCAGGAAACATCCGTTGTATCATTTTAGATAGATTGTATATTTTGTATCTGTAGAATTGAAATCAAAGCTATGTATATGTTGTCTCCATTCTTTTCTTATCGGATTGTTGATCCCAATGCGAATGCGTCACTTAAATTTTATAAAAGACAATTAAGAACATCAAAAATAAAGTGATACGTAAATATTTCACAGTGCAATATATTATGTAATTAATAATAATTATATATTTATGAAAAAATAATTACATCAGATTTAATAATAGCAATTGTTTTGAATGTACATAATATGAATAAATGATTACATCATAATAGTAATAATCACAATTGTTTTATTTCCCATTTGTTGCAACCCTAGCATATTTTCATGTAGCAGCAGAAGTACCTACACTGGCGGCGCGGCCGCGGCATCGTGCGACATCAAAGGCATTGCCTTACTAGGTAAGTTTATAATGACTCATTTCTTTTATTATATAATTTACGTTTTACTTTTACAGAATCCGATTCAATGGATTATGAAGACGAGTCACACAACGCCATACGATAGTGATGATGAATGAACATTTCAATAAATGCATGCGTGTTTTTTTATGTTGTTTTGTAATTATTGTTAATTGTTTCTTAAATAAAGAAATAAACTAAATATTTAAATGATGATTTGTTATTTGCAACACAACTTTATATTTGAGATTCTTTACAAATGTATATTTAGTTTTGTATCATCAAATTTATAAATTTTATTCCATAGTTTTCAAAATTAAATGTAAATGACCATAAAAACATTAATAAAGTAAATCATTGATGTAAGGTCAGGGAACGTAATACATATATACATCTGACCATGTAGAAGCTAAGTCTTGTTGACTGCTGAAGTCTGTAAAGTTTTGTTGTCTGCTGAAGTCTGTACGCAATGAAAATGTCTGCCGTTTCGAAAATAAGTTTTTAAGACCCTAATAAATAAAATATATGAATGGCAGATCTGGTCAAATACTTTCAAAATTGTATTTTTTTCAGCACTTTCATAAGTGTCTGCCAGAATGTTATCCGCGTGATAATGGTCTGCCATTGTTATTTTCCGATAGTAATAATAATCTATTTTCAAATATCAAAATGGCAGACGTGGTCAAATGGTTTCAAAGTTCGCCAAAAATTTCCACCTGTCTTACCTAAGCGCGCGCCCCGTCCACCACTCTGGGCTTAGTGACTCCTCATCTCATGTATAGTAGGTATAGGGGAATCAACACACAAAAATCCAGGTCTGGTCAAATACATACAGGTAGCTTTGCGCTAGCTCTCTAGCTATTACTTCTTATGGAGAGAAAACGTAAACATGTACCACGGGCGAAGCCGGGGCGGACCGCTAGTAAATAATAAAATAATAAATAGTGTATTAGATTTGTTATTGTATCTTGTATACCTACGAATAATTATTCTTACGTCTTGTTGGGAAATGTTCAAATACCTACCTATTGAAATAATTTACTGTTACAAATCATTAGTGTTATTAGTTTTGAGTGAATAGGCATGGATCAGAAATTCAGAATATAATATGCTACTAACTACTCAAATACATACATGTTTACACAACAAACACCACTGACCTCTATAACTATAAGTTATAGAGGTCAGTGACCGTCAGTGACAAACACTATGGATACCTACGCTCGCGAATGCAAATTCGGTGATTTACTAATTATTGATACCTAGTCATTGAATTCGTTTTGAAATAGCCTGTACTTTGTAATTTTTAGTGTTATAGACATTTATAAAATGTGGTGCTCATTTTTTTGTAATAAATCATCCCGAACGCTATTGTATTTTCGTTGTTTTATTTCAAGTGAACACCTATACAATTTTGTCACGAGCCGCCTCTGGCCTCTGGGTGAAATAAACAAGTCAAATGATTTTTGTTCTAATTGTATTTTGGTAGTAGTTTGTTTAGAATTTACATTACCATTGTTTAATTTTTATTTTGTATTTGCAGTAAAATAAAAAGATGAAAAACTTCATTAGGTATATTGTACGACACCTCACTCTGAATCGCGCTAGCGAAATTTTTTCGTTATAGAGCACATATACAACTTTCGGACAATCTTCATTGAGGCCGGCCGGCAAATCGAGTATGTCGAGAAACTTCACTTATTCGATGGAGGTATTCTACCTTCCTTCCTCCACAGTTGTGGGACCCCGACGTGCATTGAACACGCAGCTTTCTGATACTAGTAGCTAATATCAAAACCACAGATATGTCTGTGATCAAAACCATAATAATATTTTTACCTATTATTTTACTAAAAGTCGAGTGCATCGAAATCGTAAATAATAAATATGTTTTTCACCTTCCTGGTTTTTTTTCCATAGTAAATAGTGTTTTTGATTTGTTGTTGTATGAATAATTATTCTTACTTGTTGGTTATGAAATGTATTTTGAAATAATTTACTTTTACAAATCATTAGTGATATTAGTTTTGAGTGAAAATGCTTGGATCAGCATAATATCATATTTGCTACTTCAAATACATGTTTTGATAAAAAAAAAACAATAGTGTAATGTAGGTAATAAAATAAAACTGCGTTTTATTGTAGGTAATCAATTTTGACATTATTTATTTCCCAAAATTACAATAAAATAGTTTACGCCAACAAATATAACTTTTATTTTTATAACAATCCTACTTCCTACTAATGCGAAAGTTCATACATGTTTCAAAAGAAAAACTTTTACTTTTACTATTATTTCAATTTATCCGGTTTAATTAAGACTTAATATTGATACATATGATCATTATAAATACAAATAGGAATTAACAATATAACGAATACGTGGCACAACTAAAATTTTACCGATACCACCCGTGGTCATTCTCCTTTGTGGGTCATTTGTAACAGGATGGCGGTTCTACAGCGAAACAAGAAAAATGATGGTCAGAACGCTGATACCGGATACCTTAAGATACTGTAATATAAAATATTACTAGATTAGATAAAATATTATAGGTAGTATCTTCACCGTGTGTGACGCGCTTTACATTCACGCCATCTAGAGTTAAATCTTTATCATTTTTGTATACGTCTGTGTGTGTAAACGACCCTGTATGCAATGACAGATGTTAAAACGCATAATTTTACCGAATTGGGTGGATTTTAAGGCAATGATATAACATATTTCAATAAAATATAATATTCAGTAACCGCCATGACTATTCCTAGGTTTGATGACTATTCCAATTACGCAAAAACTCAAATAAACTAGAAATGTAGAATTCAGCGCCATCTAGCGGGATATTGGCTGGGAACAGATCGTTGCAATCACCAATTTGCTCCTGAGTCCTGACACTTGCAATAAAAGTTAAAACATAGCTTGGGTACCAATCTACAGTAAAGTTATATATCTTCATTATGATATAAGCGTAAGTTATTAATTATAAAATTGGCATAATTATGTAATTTTTAAAATACAACCGCAGAGTTTCTTTTCACTCCTCTCTGTAGAAACTGTTTTGCAAAAGTGGAAACGTGAACAAAATATTACTCTTCTTTGTGGGGATTAAAAAAAACGCTCACGGAAGTCTACTTGGATTTTGAACGTGAGCGTTTTTTTTTTAATTTTAATTGGGGAATAATAAAACGAGCGACTGAAAATAAAGTGAGCGACTGATTATGAGATACTGATTTAATAACTTGAGCGCATGAATTTGAGTAATCGACAAATAAACTAAACAAGCAACGAATATTAGTTGATAATAAAATACAGATTGAGCGTACTAAAGGAGGATTGTGATTAATCCATTTGATATATGAATTCTAACTGTGTGATTACATTACTATATGAGCGACTAAATTACTAGTTGAGCGAATAGATTACTAAGTGAGCGACTAAATTACGCTCATCTAGAGCGACTAAAAACACTAGAGTAAATTGTTCAAATCGTTATTTGATAAAACTTTCAAAAACAAATTGAACTGATAGTACCTACTCTGTCCATTATAGTATTTTTCAAAGTGATTTTTCTATTCGAAATACCTCGATTAAGATAAAATGCCACTCAGTATAAATAAATCATATGTCAAATAATGAATATAATAACTACAAGACTTAAATTTGTCACTCAAACAATTAATATTAGGTCGCTCAAATATTATGAAGATGCTCATTTTGTATTTTATGTAACGCAAATTAATGTTTGTTAGTTGCTGATCATTTTTCATCGCTCGCAGTCAGTCGCTCACTTAGTAATTCTGTTACCCCAATTAATTACTTTTGATAACTAAAACTTTAATTTACAGTCACTCGTTTAAATACTACCCATTTTAATTCCAGTTAAAACTTACTAGTCTGTATAATCTTCCGGCAGAACATTTTGTCGTTCTGCTGGCCGGCCATGATCTTCCGTTCACAGTTGGTGGTCTTCAGGTATTTCTGAACGCTCTCAACGTCGTATATCGTGGGATCGAGACACATGGAATTGTTGGCGCTGTTGCAGTCGTAGCATCTTATTGCTGAGCCTAGGAATGTTAGTATTGGTATTTTGAATTGCTATAGCCTTCACAATTTACGATACCTACGCTACTAAGCTCTAGCTTAGTAGCGTAGGTTAGTATAGGTTTGGTTTACAGGTATTGTATACCAAAACTATCCTTTAGTAATTAGTATGTAGGTACATTACTATCGTGGTTGCCTGGTAGAGATCACTTCATAGTGATAAGGCCGCCTTCTGTGCTTAATGTCATATTGATACGTTCATGTTTTTGTATATTTATACAATACAGTTTTAATAAATAAAAAATACATTTATCATATAATATCGATCATATCGTAGATATACTTACATCATAAAATGCTCGAGTTCCTAGTTCATAAAAAAGCTGGCTTTATTCAGTATTTTGCGGGATAATTGAATTGAATTTTAATTACACTATTCGAAAAATATAGCCCATTAAAAACCTTCGTCTTTCAAACCTGAACGGCTGAAGGGCTTCATTGAATTTTTGTATTCAAAGTTGTTTTGGAAATTATCAAATTTCAATAGAAATGAATGGGTTGATTTGCTTATTTTGAAAATCCTTATTTTAACTCCTATCTTAACAGAATCATTTAGATTCAGTCGATTGCTCAATGGAAATAATTTTAATGTAAATTGATTATTAATTAACTCACCTACTTGAACTACCACAAATAAACACACCACAGATAAAACGAACATTGTCGAAAATTGGCGGGAAAATTTATGCGTCAATCTGACAGCTTTTATTTTTTATTATAAAACCTTTTTACTGGCACTGCAACTGGTCAGATGGTCACCAACAACTGATCCGCAAGTGGACACGCTCTGAGGTTCGAATAAAGCTATTAGAAGTGACAATAAACATCCTTATTCTGTAAATTTATAAAGCTTTACAATGAAAGTCGGTCAAACTAAGTCGGCTGCACATAACCAAGCTAAGCTATCATCATACAGATATAAAAATAGCTTAATTTTACACCACTTTTATATTTGTACAGATTATCAACGAGACGATCCAATAGGAACTAATTTAAACCAATGTCAAGAAATAATATCAATGTTAATTCAATTAATTATTTATTTATGATGCACTATGACCTAATATATCTTACATCAGCATTCATACTTATATTGCTATTTAACTTGATGTCAATATATTATGGTTATCTCTTGATACGGCGAAATACGATCATATTGGTCATTGTAGAAAATTTCGAACAAAATCTTTGACTAATTTTTATTTACAACTCTACATAAATAGGGAATTTATGAGGTTTTATTATTTAGTTCTGATTGTTCACTTCAATGAATTGTTATATTTTATTCAATTACCAATCGCAACAACATCAATAATTATTTTGTTTTACTGGTATTAAAATAGTAATTACCTACCTACGATTAGATAGACAAGATCCTACAGTAAAGCAAAAACGACACGCACTACTGCTGTACTAAAATTTTTAAATAAAAATAATTTTTTATACGAGTAGGTACAACCCCTATTTCCTAGGAGTTACCAAAACTCTTTACTGTAAGCTATAATATAGCTTTTAGCACAGTACAACACTAGCATTATGGGATGCGAATAACCTCACAAAATTGACAACATATTATTATAAGTATTTTAAAGTACTTATAAAAACCAGAATAAGTCCTAGAAGATGTTACTGTTTAATTATACGGTTTAGTTTAACAAATTACAAGTAAATTGTAAATGACACGCGATAGTTCTTTGATGTTTCTTAACGATTATTTATCTTGTAATTAAGGAATTTAAGGCTTCAGGCTTTTGATAGGCCAATTCCATTCATCCTTGATTATAAAGGGACAAACAATTAATTAGTTGAATACTGTATAGTTACGTATAAAGTCTCATCAAAATCCATCGTATGTAGAGATCACTTTTATAAAGAAAATGTATTTAAATATAATCCAACAATAAAACAATAAGGACAAAAAATAATTGAGGATATTTTAGAAAACATCAATATTGATTTATCGGAAGAACTTTAGAAAGCTGTTCTGTAATATCAATGGTAACTACATGTTTTTGTTTGTATGTGTTACTTTTTTGTCATGTAAAAACATACAATATAACGCATTTTTGGTGGTTTCAGGATATGAAGATAGGTACGAAGGATGGCTGCCAGTCACAATTTGCGAGATCAGCGGATACGGCGTCGACGGTAATACAATTTACTTTAATAATGCCGTCTGAGAGCAAAAGGTCGGTGACTTCCACATGGGATTTAATACATAGGAATTTTGACATGTGACTTCCTTTTGTGGTTCCTTATTGATGAGAATATTAACTTTCCGGTACTTTAAAAATCAAAACTACTCAATATTGATAGCGATGTAAGTGTCCAGGGGAATTAAGAAAAACGAGTACATCCTCCTCCTCCAAAATTATAATATTAGTTAGTGTGATATTAAGAATAAATGAAATTAATAAATAATATTAGTTAGATAGGTGAGTAAATACATCTTAATAGAGTCATTTGTTAAACTCAAACTGCAAATCCATTAATGAGCACGAAGCAAGGCTTCTGTAAATTGGCTAAGAATTCGATGGTATTTGGCTGTGGTATTTGGGTATTTCAGATTTAGAAAATAACGTTACATGGGTTAAGTTAAGTCCACTGCACACTAGAGGGCGTTATAATCAATATCAAAGTATGTTAAAAAATTAATTTGATGACATACCGCTAGATGTCGTTAAAATAAATAAATTATATATGTGGGCATTTTCACAAAAATGTACGGACTAAATAGTAATTATAAATGGACAACTAACTATATAATATGCACATTGGTGATAAAATTGATCAAGTGCGGTACTTTAAAAAATGGTTACTTTAGAATTATTGAAGACTAATATTATATAATCACTGCCAAATTATTATTGTACAATTTAATTTCCTTACTTACATGAACTGAAGACAGACAAAAGTACTACACTGCCGAGAATAGTGTTTCGTTTAGCACTAGTATGTGTATACATTTTACGCCTGCAACTATTAAAAACTTTAAGTACTGTAGATTTGCTTATTCTCTTTTAACAGGCGCAATGAATTCGTTCTTGCCAATTTTGTGATTCTCGATAATGAATGAAAATGTAATTTTCATTAAGCGACTAGTAAAGTTGGTTACAAACTGACTGAGTAAACAGAATTACCGCAGTATATAACACTCATTCATTGAATCTAGGATACAAAAGATAACTAGATTATTTCGGTTCTAACACTGGGCAGGTACCTAGAAAGAGGACAAGTGCAAAGGAAACATTAATAAAGGTTAGTGATGCGTTTAATTGAATTTATACTGTTGTTGATTTCATAGGATTTGTGATGATGTAGTTTGTTTCAAGTTGAATCGATATGAACGAGAGAACAATATGTCTCGAAGGACCAATTCCCAATTTCATTTCAGGTTGACTGACCCAGCCTAACAAATACATCCGTTCTTAATTGTTAGTACGTACGTGGAGAATACGTAGGTATAGGTATATGTGTCTTAATAAGACCTTTGTCGACGTTATATATAAACAATATAGAAGCCAGGATTCTGTATACGTATTAATTAGGTACGAAATGCCACTTTATGTACACGAAGAATTTTTATTTAAGATCTAGGTATCTTTGAAGACATGTGTCTTAGGTTATGGAGCTCATGGAGCTATCATTATGCAATTCACATTCACGGAACAGTCTTAACAAGTTTTATTTTTACCTCAATAAGTTCCAATTGCCTGGGATTACGAGGGACACAATACTTGAATGTTCCAAAGATAGAAAACACGTGATGTTTGATTGTTATTGATAACGTAGGTCTATTGACAAGCTGGAATATTTTTAAGGGACTGGAAATTCTGGCTGGAATATTCTTACCTATGTAAGATTTTGCATAAGGACACCGATATTGACATGATCTTTTCGCCTAATGCCTCCGTTTTAAAATCGGATTTTAAAAATTTTTACATCTTCGGTGTGAGATGTAATAAATGGTCCAGCACTAACATGATAACATCGTTATTAAAAGGTCTAAAAAGGTCGTTATTAGCAGGAAAATTTGTTAATCTATAGTTTTGCTAATAATGGCCATGTTTTTTTTCATTTTTTTTTGCAAAATATTTCTAATATTGTCAATATGAAAGCATATGGGGATGGATGGATACTAGAGCTTATGTAGCAGAATAACGCATCAGCTGCAGAAATACTTGTATTTTCCCTTGTTTTTTCCGTGGATGTAACAATGATCAGCCGTATCATATAAATTACTTTGCTCACCACACTCAGCTTCTTTTTATTTTAAATGGATCAGGTGGCAACCCTATCTCTAGTAACGCCTCACGGAAATGTGCACTTGACACGAGATCTAGGGAGATAGGGCAGCTGATTGCAGGAAGTTGCTCCCCTCCTGTCTCCTGTCGTACCTGATTATAGGTCATCAGTAGCAGGTATGTGCACTAGCTTGCGCAACGGATTGGTTTGTGAATTAGAGCTTAATTTTTATGATTTGAGGTATAAGTAACAGCAAATGCCGCAGCAGCAGATGGTTAATGGTTAAACTATGTTATGACGATTCAAGAGCGCTTCTAGAAGAAGTCTCATAGAATAAATAAATGTTTGAGTTTGAGATTGAGTTTAAGCAGAGGCCAGTAGGTAGTAGCTCAGTAATACTGGACTTCCACTTCGAAAGGTCGGAGGTTCGAAGCTAATAGAGGATGAAAACGACATGTTGCTTTTTCAATTTATCTGCTCTATTTTTCTATTTCTCCATATTTCGAAGGGAAGGAAAAAACAGGGAGATCACAGGTATATATCGTAGAATAAAACACCGTCCGCTATTTACATTTGGTCAGGGTCGTGGATTATGTTATAATCCATCATAGGAGCACTGTACGTATATTTAGTTTTATATTTTATGAAAGAAGGGCAACCCTAATTACCTATCCAGCTATACTTTAAGTAATAATTAAATCATCTATACTAATATTATATATAGCTGAAGAGTTTGTTTGTTTGTAAATCTCAGGAACGGGTCCGATAAGAATGATTAATACTTAATAGTTTCGGCATTTTACTTCGTTAGATACTTAGATAAAAAGAGCTGATACTTTGGGATCTTGGTGAAGTATCCTACTCTTTTACACGGCTCATAAGCAGAGCGTTGAGGTAGTGCTCTACTCTCGCCTTACATAAATCAATACATAGATTTTTTTTACTAAAAGGGTCTAAGTAAGTACCTATTTTTAAATTACGAAAGAATATATTCTGAAACGGGATTTGAAACCGCTTCCTTCGTTATACCATATAACTGATAAAAATTTAAAATAAAATTATAAATAAAAATAAATTTAACTGCTCATTAGTTACTCTCAAACTTTCAAGGTTAACAACACTGAATAAAGTTTTTTTTTATCAGAACGTCCGTTGGTGGTTAGGTCTGATTAAAATGATCTGGGTTTTAGGTATAAAGTCCTCGTACCTATATTATTACGATATATCAAAATTTCAATGCCTTTAAAACCTTTTTCTTCTTTAAAAATTCACAAAATTTGATGTAACTCCAATATTCAAATGCCCTTTTCACAATTGCCCGAATTCACAAATTTCATAGTGCCTCAACAAATTTGCTTATGAGCTCTCTAATAGAAATGAGCGGTAAAAGCTAGTAAATATAGATAAAAGAGTCATTAGCCTAACAGCTCATTCGAGCAGACAATAGTGGGTGGAGCTGAATTGACTTACAAACATTCATTTATAAGTTCTATTATCAATGCTATAACGTAAAAATAATATTTGAGAGTATTTTAACAACCCTTTAGTAATTCTTGGTAATAGAATAGAATCCTGTCAAATAAGGTTTAATAAACGACTGATCTATCACAAATGAGCAATGTTCATCGCACATTATATTTCAGAATTTTCAGTCGGGTTTGAACTTCAAACCCGACTGAAAATTCTGTTCAAGTTCAAGTTTGAAGTTGAACAATATTCTGGCAAAGTAGTCAATGATAAGTAGGTACTTAACACTATGACAATCTTCAACTGATCAATATAATCTAATCTTAAAAACTGCAGCTCATGAAATCGATAGATAGAGTTCTATAAATCTTTACTAGATGATGATATACATTTATACGCTTTCCTAAATCTTTTTATTTGGTGTGTGTGTGTGTGTGTGTGTGATCTTACAGCTAGTATAGAAATGTAAAGATATTATTTCAACAATAAGCTGAACCCTGAAAATAATAAAGAAATCTTATTATCCCAAGTCAATTTCCCTAAACTCTACAACACTGTCATTATGAGGTGAATATAAACGAATTCGTAATGTCTACTGATAAATTAATATTATGATATATAAACCCAGTCCCTATCTCGCCACACCCCTGCTCCCGTGACACAAATATCTCAAACGCAGGAACCCAGCGGGACTCAAACAGGATCCAGTTTTGAAACGAAAAAATTATCGATACCACAATATATCAAGTAATTTCCTTACAGCAATTGAATAAGTGTACTCCGCGGTACATTTAGCCGTAAACGTGCGGTCGTCGTCTAGTTTCAGTTAGTGTGGAGCTGTGAGCGGTGTTGTAGTTCGGTACAAACTGGTATCATCCTGCCGTAACCACTATGGGAGTAGCCTGGGTGTGCGTGCTCGTCGTACTTTGTAGTATCTTCCAGCAAGGTTTGTGAATTCCGGTGTTGCTTTCAATGCACTTTCTTCGACCAGTTTGTTAAAGATTAAGATGCTTTTCGATTGTGTGTAACCTTTTTCGCATTGTCCTCTTATTTAAATGATATAATATATCCATTTCATAAAAATTAGATGACAATGAATATTGATGGATTGCAATTAAGATAAAAAATAAAAAAGCAAAAAATGAGATACCTACATAGAAAAGTTGTTGCTGAGAGCTTTCAAGTTCAGTGTGAAAAATTAATATATAGTCAATATGTTGTAACATTTTAGCATTGCTTTTAGTATCATTTAAAAAATAATATATGAAACAATAATGCCATTGTTTATATTATTAACCAAAAATTTAGAGCATCCACTGCCATTTCTTTTTTTTAGGATACCGAAGTTTATTCGGTCATAATATGTTTCAATATGATATATTATATGAAATATCGATCTTAATGGCAAATATGATTACTTATCCCACGTCCAGAAGTAGGCCATTCAATTTGCTAACCAAAACCATTAGAAGGTTACTCGCGAAAATATTTTTAGGTTTACGGTTCGAGTTATATTGCTTATAATGCGTATAGAAATATTTATAAAATTCGATGCCAAGAACATTCTTGTATCGATTATAAATGCGATCGATTGCACTATTTATTAAGAGAGGAGAATTCGTCTTGTTGATTGATTTAATCAACTGTTATATTCACTACATGAGCATTTCTTTCCTTATCAAAAGATCAACTATGGAGTTTCTTGCCGGTTCTTCTCCATAGATACTGCTTTCCGAATCGGTGGTAAATGTTAAAAATATGTTATGACGATTCAAAAGTGCTTTTATAAGAAGTCTAATTGAATAAATAAATGTTTGAGTTTGAGTTTATCTAAAGCTGTAATGAAAATGTTTCAGTAGATACACAATATTATACATTCACGAATAAAAATAACTTTATTACACTTACTAGCTAACCGCCCGCGGCTTCGCCCGCTTTGTCTAATACCTAATAAATTATATACTAAAACCTTCCTCTTGAATCACTCTATCTATTAAAAAAACCGCATCAAAATCCGTTGCGTAGTTTCAAAGATTTAAGCATACAAAGGGACATAGGGACAGAGAAAGCGACTTTGTTTTATACTATGTAGTGATAAAAAAAATCTTATCATGTAAAGTAAGCTTTTGATGCTTATAAATGCGAAAGTGTAGATGGATAGATATTATTCCCGTCTGGATCATAGGGTTAATTCAAAATAGATATTGAGGAATCTATTATACGGGCTAAACATGGTACTTCCTCTACAATTTGTACGTGTCATTAAAAGGCCGAAAAAGCACCTGTAACACCACTGGTGTAATAAGATTTTATGGGCGATTGTGACTGGTTAACAGCAGGTGGGCTTTGCATGTTTCGCCAAATACACAAAACAAATACTTAAATTCTGTTTAAAAAATAAAACTTGATTCATATACACAGGTTGCTTTAAGAAAGTTGTTCTCTTTTGGGATATATATCATTTTGCTTTCATGTAGAAAGTAGTCATCATTTTAAATTGAAACTCTGATGCATGATTACAGATACTGAGATAACGAGACACAACTCCATAAAAATAATTGCAACAGTCTTTAATTTTAATAACAATTCTGTTAACTTTAAACATACTTCTGAAAAATAAAAATTAATATTTATTTTTGAAAATTGGTTCATCTACAATGGTAAACTGCGAATGTCTGCCAATTGCAAAGCGTAAAGGTATATGTATTGCCGCTCGTTTGAAACATTATACGAGCTTAAACTGCAAAGTTGCTCCATGATTTCTTTTACTACCCGACATCTACAATCAAAACACTATTTTCGTCACCATTTCTCCTGTAATCATTTCGATACATTTTCAGGCCATAATACCTAAATCATATCTACTGGAACCTAACTACAAGCCCTTTTATCTCCTCCAGGTTTTGCCATCACATGCTACCAATGTAACAGTCACAACGACTCCCGGTGCTTAATGGAGAAGCTCCCAGACTCCCTGCGGCAGCCCTGCGGGCCCAAGGACACGATGTGCAGGAAGATCTCCCAAGTGGTCGAGTTCGAGATGAACGGCATGCCGCCAGACAGCCGTGTGATTAGAGGCTGTGGATGGGATGAGACTAGTTATAAGGTAATTTTTGCTATTTCAATTACATGAATTATGTTTTGAAGAAACTCAGGTTAAAGTTGCAGAGCGAAAGAGGCTGATGAAGGTGTCATTTATATATTATGTAAAGTTTTATTTTTATTATCGATAGATACATATGTCTATGTTATATGACTGCAGGGAATGATCCAACATTTCGAACTTCTGGTAGATGAGTTTGCGTAGCAGTATACAAGAGGCAGAATAGCTTTTGTTTGAATTTGCTCTTGTAGAGTACTCGGCCAGTAAGTTGCTTTGAAGTTGCTATTAGAAAGGGAATAATGGGTACTTTGACTATGTAGTAATAATTTCCCTTCACTTAATAGAATCTTCCCAAGAGCATGCAGGATTTTGAATGCTCCAGATATTTCTTTTTTTACGATTCAACATTGAGAGAACAAGAAACTACAAGAGTCTACGTCTGTTACTACTGCAATGGTCTAGCTAACTTATAACTAGAAATCCTAGTCTTATCCTTTTAAGAGGCTAATACACATATATTTGTTATTAGAATCTAATAATAAAAAGGAAAATCAGACCACTAACCTTAACCTTTGTGGTTAAGTTTTAAGTATTATTACAACCTTCTGTAGAGTTGGAGAGTTGGTTATGTGGTTCCCAATACGACTAAAGATATTGTGGTTTATGTGTTCGAATTTATTAAGAGACAATGATTATTATTTGCTACTAGAGATGTGGAAGTGTTAAATATTTCATACTAGCGACCCGCCCCGGCTTCGCACGGGTGCAATGCTGATACATACTAAATACACTACAGAAAAACTGTGAACGTTCGGGCGGCCGGCCGGTACCGCCGCAAACGCTACGTCCCCCAAATTTTTAAATCTGTAATATCTTCGAAAATATTCACTTAAATTATACGGTGTAAAGGGCCATATAGATCTATATTAAATGAACAATGTATTCAAGGTATTTAATTGGTTAAGGATTAATGCTGTATTGGTTAAAATCGCTTCGAAAATTAGCCATTATTTGTCGTAAAAAGTAAATGACAAAAATAAGTTATTGTGGGTTATCCATAAGAGATAGACATATACCATCGCGGACTTTTCTGTAGACCTTTTCAATGTGTATAAATACTTAGTACATTATTTTGATAAAACTCGTAGGGTTCAGCCTGCGTTTGCAATGTAAGCGGAATAAATGTAATTTTTTACGACATCACATTAGAAACCTCAAAAATAACAGTACTTCTCCACTATTTAATGGATATTATTATACATATAAACCTTCCTCTTGAATCACTCTATCTATTAAAAAAAACTGCATCAAAATCCGTTGCGTAGTTTCAAAGATTTAAGCGTACAAAGGGACATAGGGACATAGGGACAGAGAAAGCGACTTTGTTTTATACTATGTAGTGATGATGATAAAAAAAAATCAGTACTTATCTTTATTTAAATAATAAAGCAGAATGTAGGACTTTTAGGAGAGATCTAGTTTTAATATTTTTCTATTATTTTTCCGCCTTGTATGTACTTACGTCGCAATAAATTGATATTATTTTGCATAGGCGAAGAGTTAGTGCAAATTGGTAGAGTTACAAACTAAAAATGTTTTTTAATCAATGAAAGCTGGTTTGGTTGAATTAAAACTGATAACAGTTTTTTGTCTCCAAAATAATCTTGCATAATATTATGTTTATTAATTAGTTAAAATTTCTTTCTTTGCTCGCATTCTAAACTGCCATTAAAGAGAATGAGGTTCCTAATGCGATGGTATTTTTTAATCAAGACAAATAATAATTGAAAGTCATTGATTAGTTCTGTTTTTAACAATTGCAATAACGGTACAGAGATAAAATAACTGTTCTGCAAATCAATCACTATACAATGAATTTGATTCGGGTTATTCACTAAGACGAAACTAGACTTGAATATATAGGTACATCAAAAGAACTCATTACCACATAACCTAGATACTAAAGCTTAATTAAACGACCTAACATTTCAGGGTCGTTGCTACCAGCGCTCAGGCTTCGGCGGCAGGCAGGTGGTATGTTCGTGCCTCGAAGACGGCTGCAACTCGGCCTCCGTACCAGTCGGGGCCACCGCCCTCATGCTCCTCACATTTGCTATCTTACGGTTCTAACATGCAACACCGTAAAAACCACATATCAAGTATCAACCAATAGAACGCAAATTACTTCCAAACGTAACACAAATCAAAGATATGTCTAGATGTACAAAACTGTGTTCAAAGATTTATATGTTTATGTTAATACAAACTTGTAAATAGATGTTAGTTGACTTACTAGCAACCTCGTGGTAATGTGTTCGCTTAACGAGTAGGTGTTATGTTATGTGCAATATTCACTACAGTTGTAAATGTATAGCTTATTGTTGTGTTTGTATGAGAGTATTTATTAAAAAATGTTTCTTGACACTGCCTTTTATTTTTATGAATACTTGTTATTGTACGAATAAGAATATACCGTCGTAACAGCTGACATCAATATACCCTTGGCGAGCAATTTTCTACTTAACAATTGCCTCACCTTTTAGACTACCTCATCTAACCCGTTACAAATCACATAACAATCTAAATTGGTGCATCCGTCTGTAGCAATGAGCCGCTTCCTCCTTACTGTGATGAGTCGATGACGCTAAGTGGTAAGATTTAGCACAAGCTACCATTTCTACCCCACACTTGGGGTGCGGTACATCAGCAAGTGACATGAAGAACGGAGTCGGAGTTATCGTCCTTTTCGGACTTTTTCAATATGGTACGTGACTTTTCGATATTTGATTGAATAAAATAAATTTCACTGAATTATTTAATGAATATTCAATCTTGTTTTTAGCTTTTTTATTAGATTTTTGCGAGAAATTTTTGTTGTTAGGACGTCACGGTAAAAACAACTTACATAAAAGAGATTAAGAAATATAGATCGTATTATATTTCTGTTACAATAATTTAAATATACTAAGTACACAACCTTTACAATTTTCCACGATTGACATTTTGTCACCACGATTAACTATTTCCTATTTTATTTAAACAGGAACGTATATTATTAGAAAGTAGAAAGCGTATTTCTTGAAGTGATTTATTTTTTGTACGTTTTTATTAAAAATATCTAATAATATTAATTAGTAGATTAGCAAGGCATCCACATCGAAAAAAAAAATATTTTTCCGGATATGCCGGCTCTGAACATGTATTTACTCATATATAATTCAGGATCAATTGAATTTCCACACAGTCCTTTAATCTCGAAACCTTTTTAATCGAAATCATTCACTATTCATATCATACCAAATCTTCCAGGGCTATCAATAGTATGCTATGAATGCAACAGTGCTCTCAACTCCATGTGCTCTGCCGCCGTACTCCCAGATAGCCTGAAGAGGAACTGCTCGGACCTGGACAGGGGCGTCACCCACACGCTCTGCAGGAAGATCGTGCAGCATGTGGAACATGAGATCAATGGTCAGATGCCCATGAGCAGGATCATCAGGAGCTGCGGGTGGGACGAATCGCGGTATAAGGTAAATATACCGAATTGGTAGGGAAACTGTTATTTATATTTTTTTTATTATATGTACCTGTACGTTATAAATTTTTGTTGTTTCAAAATCATAACGGTCAGTTAAGAATTCTAGGCAATAGAAACTATATTTTTGTGAATATTTTTTTAAGATTGTAGGTAAGAAGTCAGATTAAAAAGTTGAACAGAAAGTTTCTAGTTCGATTCGCCGAGCAGATAATTCAAAATCTAAAGTATCAATCTCATAGTCAAGAATGTTCTAATCGCATACTTAAACTATTTACGTGGAACTACACTACGTAAACAGTCGATCAGCAAAACAAAACAGATACAGACATAACAGGATTTATTAGACCTATATTACCTACCATAGGCACCTGCAGCTTTTCACACTCAAAGCCTTAAAATGTAACTAAAAACTGTGCATCTATCATCTACTCCATACACCACTAACAAAAATTGGTCTTCACTGATTTTTTACAGAATACCTGCTACCATCGAGCAGGTTATGGTGGTCGCCAGGAGGTGTGCTCCTGCAGCAAGGATCTCTGCAACAGCTCAGCGAAGATAAGCTCAATACATGGACTAATTACTACTATAGTGTTCATTTTTATCAGCAAATTTGTGATGTTTTAGATGTCTCCTTGTGTTGGATTTTATGAGATTGTATGTTAGAGATTGAAAGCTTTTAACGGATTTAAAACGTTATTAATACAAAATTCTTTTATACAATATTACAATAAGTTACTAACTATTTCTACTCACGCTCTATAAAATAGTTCCTAACGTCGAGATAATAAGTAACTAGGTTTTAAATCCGTATAAAACTTTTGTTTTCTATATTTTCAAATTGTTATGTCCCAACGTCCAGCTTGCGTTAGTATTGTAAGCACAAGGAAGGAAAAGAAGAAAAGAAAAAATGTACTGGCTCTATGAGAATTTATCACTCATGCTGCTCGTTGATTTACAATTTACATAGATCATATTGTAGGTGCTTAATTAGGAAATAAATATACAGTATATTAGATCAATTACATTTTCTTTTACTTTAACCATTATATCAGAATTAATATCTTTATTGCGAAGCGATTATCTTTATAGCGATTTAAGAAGCGTGGATCCACAGACATGTATTGTATGTGCGTGGATCAAATCAATTTTCTTATGACGCAAGTTAGATTCATCACCTTGCTGATCTTGAAGAGAGTTATAAAATCAATATTGTCTTGTTCTCTATTGTATTTTGTATGCTTCATAAAAATACATAGGTAATTGTTTTTTTCAATGAGTCATTTAATTATTTGCGTAGGTACTTCATCAATTGACTTTAATAAAACTCTATTTACTAGTAGACTCGAGTATATTTTTATGGAATGAATTTATAAAGCACAAGATGATACATTTTTATTTATTACCTACATAGAAGTATTTGAAATCTCATTTAGCTGGGCGAATATAAAAATAAATAGTATTTACAAAAGATTTACGAAAAAAATATACAATAAATAATTTATTTGTGTATCAGAATATGTTTTATATTGTATAAATTCTCCATAGAGGTATTAATGGGAAGATGGAATAGTTCACAATAGCTTCAAATAAAAATTAAAAAACCACGTCAAGAAACAAATGAACAGAATCATATGGTAGGTTTCAAATATTTGGCAAGTCACATATTGCTCATTGCACAACGGAGAAAGAAAAACGATCATGAAAATCACTTTCTAAATAAAGAAATATATTATAAAATAAGAAATATAGAAACGTGTCCCTTACAAATCCAAACGGTGTACAAATTTATCATTTATTTTTAAGATTAACGTTTTTAAAAGACCGTAACGCTTTGACAGGTAGAGTTTCCGTTGAATTGGCAATTTATAGTTTTTCAGAATGTACTGATAACCTCTAGAACTCTTGGCGAGACTGAAAAAATTCTAAATAAGGTAAGGTTGGGAATTAATTTTTCGTTTTACGTCATCATAATTGTAGAGTTGTATAAGCGCATCCAAATGATGTTTCACAGTTAAATGCAAAGTAGTTTAGGGCCGCCTAATAAGGTCTGTTAAGAGTAAAATAAATTGCATAAACATATTTTTCACATTTTGAAAGTAAGCCACCATCTAGATTTCTAAAAATTTCATGTCATGACATCCCATGTTGGTCTGTGTAATCGCAATATGGGCAAGTCTACAAAAGCTCAATTCTTGTACAATTTGGTTTTTATAAGTTATGGTTTTCTAGTATTGCGAGCCAAATGCAAGAATATGGTGGTGACAAAACAAATGACCATCGCGAAGCCGCAGACGGGAGAGAAAGAAGTCAAGACAACTTTCATGGAAAACAGTACGCCGTGATACAGAAGAGCTATGGTATTATTTATCGAATTAATATTGATTTTATTAAATAGTTTCCTACTATTTGTTTCTAAATTATTTTCAGGTTCAAAAGAAGCTGAGCAAGGTAAAGCAACGTATGGGCGAGTAACTTCTGGCATTTACGAATCGTCGACTCAGCAATATCAAAGCGCACGGTATATTGTTTTCTTTTGTCCACCGTTGGAATGTCTCATATTTTTTTCAATATACAAATAATATCCATATGATTCTGGTACACAGAGATAAATTAATAGTTAATGTTTTATGAAAGTATCTGTTCCGTAAATAATAAAAATAAATTAAAAATTGAACATTGTTACAGGTATAATAACTCTTCCGTGCCTACATTTAGCTCCCCACCCAATTCTCCGTTAGTGGGCGTGGTTTTTAGCCCCTCATCTCCAAACTACAGCCGATCAACAATGACAGATCATCTCAACGCAGACAGACGATCGCAAAGTTCATGGTCCATCTCTAATCAAGAACCTATCGGTACTGGTGCTAAAAAGAAAATAGTAAAGAGTCACGAAAAGCGAAATGCTTATAGCGCCGATCCAAGATACCATGAGAGATATAAAGACTCCAGTACTGAAACTGAACCCAGCAGGAAACAAGATCGAAATCTGAGAGCTGATTCAACAACAAGCCTAGATTTCTTTGCCGAAGGTGAGAGGATGGTATCAGAACTTTGTAACATAGCTGATACAAAAAATGAAAAGATAACACAAAAGACAAACCAACCTGATGACGATAAGAATAAATCGGCTGGTTCTTCGGAAGTTCTGCTAACAGCTTTAGACAAAATTATTATTCACGACCAAATACCTAACCAAATCGTGCAACTAGCGATCGAAGCTTGTACTGATGCTGAAAATATAGCTATTGCTCATCATAATCGACCTTGCTTTAAAAATATCCATTCGATTTGTGCAAAAACTCGCTCGAATGTGCAAAAGCCGGACAGTGCAGTAGCGAACTTACATTCTCAAGGCATTCCCTGGGTAATTAAAAACTTTATATTTTCATTCGTTAGAATATTGGATGGATGGAAGGGTGTCAAAGAATTGCTAAGTGAAAAGCACGATACATTCTCTAGAATTGAAAACAAATATTACAGTCCTAATATTAGAGAATGCTTTGTACAGTGGCAGGCTATTACTAAAGAAATGTTGACGCATATTTATAAAACGTTTAAATGCCTTGACCATGGATTTACTATGGAGCAAAAAAGCTTCACACACAACTATTACGCTACAAATTCTGCAGCCCCGCGGCACCAGAATCAAAGTAAGTTTCAGCCAATAAAAACACACGTGGGTACACCTCGACCAATCAATACTTCTCCACAGCCATACAATGCAGTACAACCGCCTTGGATGCAGAATCAAAGCCAAGCACCAGTTCAGAGCTTCAATGAAAGTCCATGGCCAACTAGACCTAACGTCAGCTATAAAAAATTTCCTGTTGTACCACCACCGAACGCACAAAACTTTTATCCATTAAATGATCAAGCTGATATTGATTATCAAAAGGTGCAGTATAAATGCGATCCGTACAATGTGAGAGAAGCTAAGCCTCGTCAATCGTGGACAATAACAAACGTACATGACTTTAGATCACTCGAGAATATGTGTCATGCAGATCAAAGGGAACTGTACAACCAGCTCAGACATAAAATGGACGCTGAGCTTGGTAAAGCTCCAGGACAACCTATCTACGGTACATTACCTTGTGATATGATGCAAAGAAGAGAAATGGAATTAAAAGCAAAAATGATCCCGTTGAGTCATGTAGAGAAAACTTTAATACCCAGTATGGCTACAGCAGCTGAAATTAAGAATTACGTTCAAAAAAATAATAGCTGCGGTGATACAAAGGATGACGCGGATTTTTTTGCGGCGTGGGGTCAGATGGTACAAAAAGAATCTAACGACTTTTTAACTCATCACACTCACAACATTCAAATTCCATCAAATGTTGTGACGCTCCCAAGTAATATTTCTGGCCCCGTACAATTTATTGATACTGAAAACGATGAGTTCCATGAGATGTCAAAAGTTTATATGAAACCTGGAAGCTACAAAGTGCCAATAAAACCGGCAGATCCTTTATTTCCATTCATACAAAACAATTCTCAAGATGTTATATATGAAAATATAATCGACGACGTGAATTCTGTAAAACATAAAAGCCAATTCTCGCCTGTTACATTGGCACCTCAACCAAAATATAATTTAGAATCTTGGCCTTGCTTAATGTCACGGCGTACTGAAGATTTATTAAATGAAGAACAGAAAATACGAAATATTATCCCTTCCTTAGAAATGAGAGGTATCGATTGTCTAGATATTTTAAATTCAATGACTTCTGACCGAGCCTGGGAAGCAGCAAAACAATCTGCTCCAAAATTAATGGATTTCCTGCACGACGGGTGTAAATCAGATACAGCACGTTTATATGACGCATTAGGTTTGTGTACAATCGATGAATATTCTAATGAGACCAAACAGATGCAATCTCATTTAGAAAGAAACGATGCTTGGCCTTCTAACTCGTCAGCAAATCAGTACACGAAAGCGCAAACGTCTTTATGGGAACACAATACTGTAAAACAGGAATTTAGTCATAACCAAAGTATTTTTAATGAAGACGTCTCAAAATTTTCTGATATCGAACAAAAAGCAAGTGAAATAATGGAAGAAAGTTTAGAACAAATTGAAAGCAAACCTGATGATACTAAGGAAGTAAAATGTCCCAACTTTGATCAATCAGGGAATCATATTAGAGATGACAACCAGAAAAGAAATTGTACAAAATCGAAGGTAGCTATCTCCGGCATGTGGTATCATCCAAAAAAGAAGAAGCCGTTGGCAGCTCCCACTGTTAAAAAGTTTGAAATAATATTGAACAAATTATCAGCAATGAATGAAGCTACATTCATCCAACATGACATGGATATAAAAACGGTAAAGTACAAGACACAATGAGGCTGTTTCATAATAAAAAAATAGTTATTAATAATATATAATTATTTCAGGCCCCCAGGTTTTACGAAGTGGTGAAATATCCTATGTGCTTGCATGACATATTGACGAAACTTAAACATTCATCCTATACAGAAATAGATCAAGTTATACAAGATTTTAGACGGATTTTCAATAATGTTAAGTTATACTTGAAAGTAAAAACTTCCTTCATATTAATTATTTTATTTCTAACATTAAAATATAATACTAATCATTATGAAATACTTCTAGAGCTATCCGGATACCACGATGAAGAAAAATGTGAGTAAGGTTGCAATTGAATTTGAAAAACTGTTGAATGAGGAATTTCCTATTAAAATGGATACGAAAAAATATTTGGATACTGAAACGAATATACCGGATAACAACAAGAAATCCGAAAAGGAAAATGACTTCAAAAGTAATTTGGATGATAAAAATAAAAACACAAACATTAAACAAAATGAAGACGAAAAGAAAAAGTAAATATTAAATAGAGACAACCGTTTAATTTCTCCGTGTTACTTTTGTTTTTAAATTGATTCATAGCATATTGGGTATTTCCGGTAATTTTGTAAAGTATTTTAAGTTTTATTTCTATATGTTTATTGCATTAATATTACACAGCTAAGCTTGTAAATTTGTAAAGATAAATACAATTATTATACAATATACAAATCTAATTAATAATTGTCTAAGAAATATCTAGTCAAAATAATTATTTTATGTAAATGTCAGTGTTGTTATCAGAACTAGTAATACATAGGATATACCGTAACGATTAAGTGCTTGCCAATATTTTTTGAAAGGACTTTATTAACTCCTCGGAAAGGGGAAACTAGATTTCATTTCTCTAATTATTGTTCTTGTCTTCTTTTCTTTCATCATTAGATTTTAATTTCGTTTTATACTTATTATACTCATTGTTGTATTTCATTTATTATTCGTTCACATCGTTAGACTAGTTGATTTCAACAGGAAAATCAAATTTATGTTTCCTTTCAACATTCGAGTTTTTTGCTTTATGGTTCATTCGTTCGAAAATAAAATATCTTCTCTGCAAACCGACAAATATTTTTATATGTTTATCTGTGATGTATATTTAGGTAAAAGTTGGACTTAAATCACAACGTACGCTTAATAAGTTTTATGTTTAACGTAATTGTAAATAAAAAGATAATAGATTAAAAAATAGCTTATTTTCTTGGCTTCTCATAACGTCGCCTCGGGTGAAATAGATTATAAATAAATAAAAACACCCTAAGATGGAATTTAATTTAATTATCTATGAAGCTTTTGTTAAATGCATTAAAATGTCTTTCCTTAGCCTTTACCGTGTCAAAAAAAAACAGTTTTCTTGCAATGATTTTTTATGTTTGCTGTGTTCGTTGGTATTCATTATTTTTTTAATAGTTTTTGATTGAATTTTACCTGCCATAGAAGATAAGTGAATTCTCATTGACGTCAGTTTTGGTGTTGTTTCGTTTGTACTCATTGTTGGAGCGTTTAGGTTGAACAAAATTTAAAAATTGTGTATAATGACGTCCACTTGAGCTAATTTTAAGTATTCATTAAGTCATGATTTTATTATTTAACTTATTTATCTAAAATTATGGCAAGGAACTCGTACGATAATAAATGAGTGTTTCATATTTGGCGTTTTATTACTGTAAAAACTCACAACAAACTTTAATTATGCCAATGTCCTAGAAGCAAAAAGATCATCGTCATGGGCTATCGTAATGCTTTTTGACCTAAACCCTAATGGCCTTTATCTCTGTCGCATTATGGGTTGATGTTAATAAAACACTTTCAACCAAAATTTTCAAACAGTGCCTCTGTGTCTCTACCACAGAGTGTCTCTGCCGTGTCCGTGACACTGCATGTAGGTGATATGTATCGTGAATCGTGATGATAATGTTCCAAATGTAGCCTGAATCGTGATGATATGGCAACAGTAGGTACATCGTGTGTTTTATTTTTATCAACGGTTCATGTATCACAGCAATAAGTGGAGTAAACACTAAAAAGTACAACAAGAAGACCCTGTATAAACTTAATTATAATTTTTACAGATGGACACAAGGCACGCCTATTCCTTTTCGAATAAGTACAACAATTTTATTGTAAACTGTAAACATTCTTGCCCTGATAGTAAATTTATGAGAGCAATTTAAACCGTAAAAATGTGACGAATTGATTTCATCATTTAAACAATAACCGCTATCACTTCCTGAATTATAATAAATACGCAATAAATAAGTTTTCCAAATACCTATGCGAATTCATTAAATTTGAACAAAAAACTTTTCCTATCAACTTTCGAACTATAAAAAATTAAAAACAGATAAATTATTGTTTTATCTTTTCCGTGGAACACGTTCATAAATAGGTCTTTTTTTAATTGCATCTTATTATAGATATTATATCACATTTTTATATGTTATATGTTACTCTATTTACTTCAATTATCTACAAAGTACTTCCAGCAAAAATTATAAATGACTGCCAACTTAGTCTTAGCGGTTTTAGAAAAAAAAAACTAGGGTACAAACTATACTAGGGTAAAACTGTTACACAATGAATCATCAACAAAATACTCTAAATGTAACCATAGACATGGCAAATTGCGAACCTAACGAAATTTCACCTTATAATGAATCGCGGTACTGCTTCGCAGTTCAGCAGATCAATTTTAGGTGAAAGTTAAATTGAGAGAAATGGAATGGACGTTTTATAAAGTTAATTTTGAACCGACCGCGAACGGACGAGGTTTGACATCTTACGAGATCTTAAATTAAATTTCGCAATATTGTAACCGTTGTATTTAAAATACTGTAAAAATTTGTAAACGAACAATTAATTTGGTGAATAAAATATGGTTTGTGTGTGTTAAAAGATGTGGATAATTAATAGAATCGATTTATTAGTAAATTAATAGTGATAAAAAAGAGCGGATAATGCTTAATTCAGTGATGAGTGCAGTTACCATCGTACTAAATAATTATAAAATAATGTAACTTGGAGAGCATGAAAGAAATGGTAAGTACCTACAACATTTTGAATCTATTTCAGTTTCGCGAATTTAAATTAAAGGAAAAGAGAGATTTAAAAGAATTTAATATGAAAGCTGTAGAAATATGGCATAAAGAAAATAAAATTGCTCAAAATCATTATAAATAAAAAGTGTTTTTAAAATCTATTGTATTATATTTTACCGAGAAATCAAGACATCTAAATACCGGTTAAATAGTAACTTCGGAAGTAATTGCAAAGTTTATATTTATTTTTCCATATTCATAAAATTATTACGTAACAAAGAAAGTACTTCAATATTCTTGTTAAAATTATGAGTTCATGATTTCGATCTCTACCGGCTGACAAGAGAAACTTGAGCAATAAAGGTTCAAATATACATATATACATACAAGTACAACTTGTATGGTATTCCATTGTATAGAGTACAATAAACTCACTACCTTGGTGTATAAAAATTTCTAATACACGTGCGAATCTGTTTTTAATATTATTTTCCTAAAGAAATTAATGATTGTGTGTGATACGTAATGTAAATAATTAAAATGGTTTTGATTGAAATAGATTTTACACGGTAAATAACTAAATATTATATGGACCCAAAAAGTACCTTTTACCTGTTAGTAACAAAATTCAAAAAAATTCAAATTCAACGGTGCATTCATATATTATAAGAGCGAAAGGCGGTTGATAATTCATATTTTGGTATTGGTAGATACAAAAAATAGTGAGCACTTATCATTCTGAATCCGAGTTTTGCACGCCTCATAAGCGAAGCGTTGAGGTGGGTACTACTGTCACTTCGCGCAAAACATCTGATTTTTCAAACTTAAAATGTCTTTATGTATCATACATTGCACTTGTAAGATAATACATACACACACATATTAAGAAAAAACACTATTTTTAACGTTCATGATATTTTTGATGTCATTTTGGTTATTTAAACTAGTTAAAAAACAGTTTAAAAAAGTTCTGTCTTGGACGTCCGTGTGTGGTAATGTGGTATGTGCGGATCCTTTTTCTTGTTAACACGATAGCGACCGAAATACTTTACTAATCGAGTCTTTTTTTTTCTCTTACGCTTGAGTATGCTCAGGAATAGAACCCTTTCATTTTTCAGGGTCTGATTCGATGTGGTTTAATTGTTATTAAATAAACAAAAATAATAATTAATAAATATTTATTAAAAAAAAATTATGAGGCGTGCACTTTTGGATTTTCCAAATTATTTGTTTTTCTATGTATTTGTCCTATTGTAACGGCTGAACTGAGTGTAATGACACTTTATCTAGTTGATATAAGTTTGCAGAGCCACATAAAAATGTTGTTTTATCTGATATAACGTAAACGAAGTCAGGATCATAAGCTAGTAGTATAAAACAATTGTAGAGGCTCTGCATAACAACAAATAAACGCGGCAAAATGTGCTCTTTCATGTTTATCTCGCAAATTAAACACTAAAAACTTATTGATAGTAATGCACGATTTGATTCTTGTTAATTTGCCTGATATCAATAGATAAGGTGAAGATACTTCTATATATAACTATTGAGATCATCTTTTTTTAATAGACGATGGATCAAGTCTTCACTGTTGGATACTGTTATTAATTATTTCTGAAGAAATTGTAGGATTTAAACTTGTACAGAACTATAAAATAGAGGTAGGTACAAGCCAGAAACTTAAACCACAGATTAGATACTAGCTTAAACTCAAAAACTTTGCATTACACAAAAAACTAAAAAGAAGAACATGGTAAGAAATATTATAAAAAAATGGATTCAATACATAGCTTATTGTTTGTTGGTTTACGTGCGAAACGCGCGTATAAAGCAGTATGCAATAAACAGAGGAAAAAAATAACGGCGAAAGCGATTTCATCATCATTTATGTATTATGTATAAGTTTTTTAGTAATAAATCTATAAACCAAATTTAGATGTGGCAGTTCATCTTATATGCTGCCCTTGCAGTCTCCGTGTCTGGTCACGGCAGGGTTCTCCAGCCTCCTGGCCGGGCTTCCATGTGGAGAATGGGCTTCAATAGCCGCCATAACTATGATGATGATGGCCTGAACTGTGGCGGCTTCTACCGACAATACGGCACTAATAAGGGAAAGTAAGATGTTATTGAATGATATAAATATATTAGTTATATAATGAGGAAGTGATACAATTCTTAATACATAAAATTAAGAATATTATGCTCATAATATTACGTGAAATTGAAATGTATAAATCTTTTATAATTTTTGAATAAGTTTTAGACGCAGAATAAACGAAGACTTTTTCCAGCTGACAACTAAATAAATGAATATTTCCCATGCTTATCTAATGCTTACCCCTTTAGGTGCGGTATTTGTGGCGATGCCTACAACCTGCCCCGACCGAGACCCCATGAGCTCGGCGGTGAATACGGCCGAGGCACCATCGTAGACACATACGAATCTGGTCAGATTATAGAAACTACCGTAGAAATCACAGCCTACCACAAAGGCTATTGGTACTTCAAAATTTGTCCCCACCCTGAAAAGGAAGCTAATCAAAAATGCTTCGACCAATATCCCTTGGAATTAGCAGACGGAGGCCAGCTTTACTTCCCACCAAAAGGCGGAAAATTTACTCTTAAATACCGTCTTCCCAAAGGATTGTCTTGCAAGCACTGCATCATTCAGTGGAGATACGTAGCTGGCAATAATTGGGGATTTTGTAACAACGGCACACAGGGTTTAGGGTGCGGAGATCAGGAAACCTTCGGAGCTTGTTCTGATGTATCCATTACACCAGTAAAGCATATTGATGTAGAATCCAAACCCGTGGAGCTATTCGCAGGTGAGAATCACGAGTAACTAACACGACTAATCAGTATGGCTCGTATGGCTGGTGTATTTGATTTGCAACTTTCATTAGAAACGTGTTTTAAATTATTTACTAGGAAGATACGAGAAAGTTCTCATTTCTGGAGATTTTTCGCAGTGCACTATGTAGTTGAAAGTGTTCTTAATTAACGTTTGTTTAGTAATCTTATGCAACAATTGTAAATTGACAAGTGGAGATTGGTTACGGTGAGGCGGCGAAAATTTCTCCAAGTTTGTTGTTTTATGCAAATTGCATTTTAATATGCCGGTATTTATTCAAATGAATAATAGACGATGGTGATGTAATATAAGTATTAATAATATTATACAAAAGTATTTTAATTAGTTTAAAAATATTATTTAAAAATGTATTTTGCATTTATTTGAAATTTGAATTAACTTTACTGTTAGCTAAATGTTATCCGTATACTATCATTATCAGCTGGAGGCATTGTTAATAACAAGGTGGGCGGACATTGGATAGTGCAGATGACTGATATTGTATACCTATTACCTATGTACAAATGAATTGTTTCTTAAAATCATTATCACACAAGATCGTGTCTATTTTTCAAAAATATTTCACTAATCTCCTTCAGAAATATAAGATCCGTCGACTTCAAAAACTGAGGCATGTTTTCAACTCGTCTCTTTTGTGTAATGTATAAGTTTTTGATGATTATTTTTCGTTTGGTCCAGATCTAACAAGCAAGCAAGCATCTAACATCTAACAGCTAGTAGGTAGTTAGTATATTTTAAAGAAAAGTAAGAAGAAGAACCCAATGAACTTTGTCGGCGAACCAAACTAAGATTGTCTTGTTAAAATCTTATTTAATTCACGCTTGCTATTGTGAAAGTTGCATATATCCTTATCACTAATCACTAAATTGGCGGGTATCTTTTATGTTTGGAGCATTATCGACAATAATAAACATTATTTATTTAAACAATTCAGTCTTTGATTACAGCGTTATATTTTATTACTTCCAAGATTGGATTTAGATAACCATAATCATAATCCAGAGAGCCTTAACCTTTCAAAACAGATTGTTTTTCTTTATTTATAACTTCGTTATTAGAGCTTAGTATTAAATCTCAAACTTAGTGGTGGCCAGATTATTTTATAAATAAATAATGTTTATAGTTATATTATAATATATAAAGCTACACTACCACTCACTCACTGACTGACTGACATCGCTTTTCTCGGAAACTACGCGGAAAGTGGGGGGGATAACGACGTGATCG
>CAJQZN010040524.1:0-16756 GCA_907164685.1 Colias eurytheme
CTCGTCGAAAATAAACCTAAGTTTAGCCGGCTAATCTTAAGTTTATGTTCTCACCTACCTTTAGCCGTAACATATACACACATACCTGATACCCCCTCTCGACGTGTCAGAATTTAGCGCCTTTCCCTCATGCAACCACGTGAGCACAGCAGGCGTGTCCACATACCGCGCTCTGCAGACCAGCGCGAGGGTCGACTCCGCTTCATAGAACTTCTCCAGGAGGGGAGCACCAGCTTCGTCTACGACCCAGACTTGTGGTGCTGTTAGATTGTAACATAAGACCAATTTTGGATTAGTAGAAATTATAGGGGACAGTTTGTATTGTGACGTAATTTACATGGTATCAGACTTCACCGGGAGATCCAGTTTAGTTGATTGTAGAGGTTCATAAGAAACGATAGACAGCAGCTAGCTAGTCTATCGCATGGTAAAGTTTAATCTAGGTTTGTAAAATGAAGTAACTACCAGGGTGTTAGTGCTCCTTTTTAGGGATCTTATCAGCTATGCTTACTAGGAACATATTATGTATTATGTAAAAATGTGTGTATCTATTGGATAATTAAACAAGTAGAGTTTTAAATTTTATTTATCTTTTTATGGATCCGTGTAAATGAAGTCGCGTCAAAACGATCCAGTTATCAGATATTATCCGGCACTAAAAGACACAAATTATATTATCAATTTATAAAAAAATGCTACACAAACGCATGCCGCGCTGACCATCAGCAGCTTAGAAATTTCAAGCTCGGAATATAGATAATACACTTACTATTTACATGCAGATATATCCTGCTAACTCTAGGCGGATGCGTTGATATCTGGCACTCATAAACTCCTTCGTCTTCCGGCTTCACCTCCCTTACGAGAAGCTTCCAGTTGCCGGGGTAACGCTTAGCGACTGTCACGCGGTCGTCAGCGGCGTAAGTTACCGCGCCGACCGTCAGCAGTTCGGGAATTTCATCTCTACCTCGACGTCTTACCCAGGATACCTGTAATAAAATAACTTTTATTTATGTTTATACTGTATCGTTTGGTGTACAATAATCTACAAGTATTAATCTCATATTTTATTAAAGAATTTGAATGATATTATATTATGTTGTTTTATTTAACTGTTCAAATCTGAAGCCAATTAATTAATTATATTAATGTAAACATGAAATTATACCTTTTAAAATTGCAAAGTTTAATATCATCTTATATATAAAATTCTCGTGTCACAATGTTAGTCTGCATACTCCTCCGAAACGGGTGGACCGATTCTCATGAAATTTTCTGTGCATATCGGGTAAGTCTGAGAATCGGCCAACATCTATTTTTCATATGTACCACGGGCGAAGCCGGGGCGGACCGCTAGTTATAATATAATTGTGATAATAATAAGTTTGCAATGTATTGGAAGGAGTTATTTAATTTGTTTCTTGTTTTTAGTACGTATATTTCAATCAACTTGGAATATATTATTTATATGCATATTTCGTTTATATTGATATACGTATTGAGAACAAGAAAATTAGCTCCGACTAATATATTCCTCTCGCAAACAGGGCCACTTCGTGCCGAAGCATAATCGATTGAATATACCAGAATATACCTCATGCTAAAGAGTCAATTATTGGAAAGTTAAATGAAAAACATGTTTTTCTTAATTATTCTTATCTAATGACATTTAATATAAATCTCTACAACAAACACTCTACATGGAAAAATCTCAATATAATGTTGATAATTTATTTGGTTTTAAATTTAATTGAATTATGTAGGTAACAGATTTTATAATATGCATCTGTCCTTATTTCCCATAAGAAATCATGGAACTTTCTAATCAAAAAAAATCCATACTAATATTATAAATGCGAAAGTAACTCTGTCTGTCTGTCTGTTACTCAATCACGCCTTAACTACTGAACCAATTTGCATGAAATTTGGTATAGAGATATTTTGATACCCGAGAAAGGACATAGGATAGGTTTTATCCCGGAAATCCTACGAGAACGGGTTTTTCTTTGAAAACGCGGGCGAAGTCGCGGGCGGAAAGCTAGTAAACAATAAAATTCGTAGTAGGTAACTATTAAAGGACAGCTAGAATGTGTGTCTCTATTTAACTTCATTTAAATCAATTTCAACGATTAATTGATAGACTTACGCTTTGAGTTTTGAAAGGTTTAAATTTGCTTGTTTTATGGTTACTTTTTTAGCTATCAAAAACAAAGCCCATCTGTACTCCTCAATTTCAATTCAGAACTAGTAAAAATCATCAATTTTTGAAGAGCTTTCTAAAAACGCTTCAACCGAACAAGAAACAATATCCACTATAATTAAAAAAAAGCGTAAAGTTGTTTTTACTACTACAGTTACAGAGTACTTGCGGGAGCAGTTACAATTTAACTTCCCTAGTTAAAAACCTCTCTAGCCACTAGAAATGTCGAGTTTTGTAAGCTACATAATGTTTTATGTCTTGCTTCATGAGCCGGTATTTTTGAGACTGTTTTACGCCACGCGGTTTTACGTGCCGCGGAAAAATCAAATATTTGTATAGCTCATTTGTTATTATGATGTATAACATATATTACTGGAAAGTTTCATCCAAATCCGTTTAGCACATTTTACGCGAAAGTGTAACCAACATATCCATTTATCCTCACAAACTTTCGCATTTATAATATTAGTAAGATGGAGATATGATTCTAACTTGTTAAAATAATAATAACAAAATCACTACATAGTATAAAACAAAGTCGCTTTCTCTGTCCCTATGTATGCTTAAATCTTTAAAACGGATTTTGATGCGGTTTTTTTTAATAGATAGAGTGATTCCAGAGGAAGGTTTTAGTATATAATTTATTATGTTTTAGACAAAGCGGGCGAAGCTGCGGGCGGAAAGGTAGTATAATATATAACTGATTCATGTGTTAAATTACTTAGTTGCTACTTTGAGGCATGAAATGAACACGATATTTTATAAAGGAAACGTACCGAAGTTTTTTATAATAACATCGTAATGTTGCACGGTTACGATTTTCTTACATCCTTATTGTATAACGAAGACTATTAGTAGGTAAAATATTAGTCCAAGATTGGCTTTTCTTATAGAATACATAGTCTGATTTGACCCAGTACCTCTCAGTTGTACGCTCTTAATCACTGTACCTACGAGAAGTATAAGCATAGTGAGGGTACTTTTACACTAATAATGTGCTAGGAATGTGATTGTAACCAATAGTATCGTTTTAAACGCTTAACGTTTAACACTTCCAACTAAATAAAGCGAATTATTTGTGTTAAAGCACCATAATACGGTTTTAATTAATCTATACTAATATTATAAAGCTGAAGGGTTTGTTTGTTTGAACGCGCTAATCTCAGAAACTACTGGTCCGATTTAAAAAATTATTTCGGTGTTAGATGGACCATTTATCGAGTAAGGCTATAGGCTTCATATCATTACGCTAAGACCAACAGGAACGGTGCAATGCGGGTGAAACCGCGGGGCACAGCTAGTGCCTTATATTTTGATATTTTCATGACCAAAATGCTCACGATTTGTCACATTCAATAAATTTAAAAACATCCAACAATTCTCTTCATTAAATTCAAAGTTTTTAAAATAACTCGTGACAATTATGTGCATTGTAAATTTCATAAATTTAAAACCAAGAAAGACAGTCTCAACGAATTGAAGTATCATTTCAGCTGCGAATTCATGAAAGTTTCTCTAAAGAGCGAGAGCAAATGAGATTCATAATAATACCAAGTTTTTGCTTTGTCGTGTATTTAGTTTGTTTTCTGTATTAAATGTTATTATTATTGTGTATTACGAAATACGGAAGTGTTCTAGCTAAATGTGGTTTTGAAATGTTTTGTTGCTCATAATTAGAGGTGAGAGATTTTCCTGTTTCTTTGAATGTTATTAATGTTAACATCTGTATCTATTAACTATACGTGCTCCGCAGTTTCACCCGCACTTGCTCCGCTCCTCTTGGTCTTAGCATGATGATACATAGCCTATAGCCTTCCCCGATGAATGGGCTATCTAACACCGAAATAATTTTTCAAATCGGACCAGTAGTTCCTGAGATTTAAGCGCGTTCAAACAAACAAACAAACTCTTCAGCTTTATTATATTAGTATAGATTGTAAAGTTTAAACTGTTGGGTAGACTTTGAAATTTGCTATGGAAAGTTAAAATTCATAAAAATATAGAGATTCAGCATAAAAATATAAAATAGCCCCATAATCACTTACCCTTACCAGATACAACATCCGGAGTCTTCCCAAAAGGCTTGAACAATTTACTGAATATTTAGTATATTCAGTCGTTAACTATTTTTTATTATTTACTAGCTTTCCGCCCACGGCTTCGCCCGCGTTTTCAAAGAAAACCCCGTTCCCGTAGGATTTCCGGGATAAAACCTATCCTATGTCCTTTCTCGGGTACCAAAATATCTCTATACCAAATTTCATGCAAATTGGTTCAGTAGTTAAGGCGTGATTGAGTAACAAACAGACAGACAGAGTTACTTTCGCATTAATAACATTAAGTATGGATTAATGCACTGGCAAACAACGGTTTCTGGACCAGCTAGTTAGTATCATCGTAAATTTTGCAAACTATGCTGTCTACACCATGTCTAAATATATTAAGCTTTAACATTACCTAAACTCTAAAGGAACAAATATACATAACCTATATTCTATAACCCTCTATAAAACTATTATATATAAAATTCTCGTGTCACAATGTTAGTCTGCATACTCCTCCGAAACGGGTGGACCGATTCTCATGAAATTTTCTGTGCATATCGGGTAAGTCTGAGAATCGGCCAACATCTATTTTTCATATGTACCACGGGCGAAGCCGAGGCGGACCGCTAGTAAAACTATAAACATATTTCCTGGCCCATGTGTAAGGAACACAAAACTTCACACTTCCGTATTACACATACCAATCGTGACTCAGCATAAAAACTTGCTCAAGTAATTTCAGCTATAAAAAATGGACGTAGCCATTAAATGTAGCGAGCCATTCTCTATTGTTCCACAATAATTACGCGAAATAATTCAAAGGTTACCATAACGTCTTAAAGCAGTCTTGTTTCCAGTGTGGGAAAGTGATGGCGCTAGACGATCTATATAGCGCTGTCATTTTTCCAAACTGGAAGTAATACTGTTTTAAGACAGTTTGGTGCAGGGGAAGTTCGTTTCTGAACCGTATTGTCTTAAATAACATCTTATCAGAGAATGTTTCAAGAAATCCTTTGTAATTGGCCTTAAGGGAATCATGTACAGTTTTAACGCTTTAATTGCTCCGAGGTCACGGGCGTTTGTTAAAATTTTTAATAAGTAACCATTTGGGATAAAATATCAAACTCTGGATAACGTGGTTGTAATTTTTATCTTTCTAAGAACTCGGACTGCATTATAATTCATTTTGTAGAGATAACACTGAACATGTCAGTCGCGTCTTTATTTGTTTTCTTATCGGAATTAAATACGACGCTTTATAATTACGTTACTATCTATCATCAATAAAAAAATGTATAATTCTATTATTTCACATTTTACTATATCTAAATACCATATTACAACTTAATCATCTTTTAAAATTTCATTCGTATCATCCTGTATCGTATCCATACAAAAATTCACAATTTTAAACATTAAATTTTCTAACGCATATTGCTGAAAATCCGTCTACACTAATATCAGTTAAGCCTCTTAAATTCGAGCGTGATAAAAATTAATAAAAAACCCGTCGCACACAAAATACTGCCATCGCGTAAATCTCTTAGATGATCCGAGGAAATTTCTGGAAGGTTCTAGAAATTTCTGGAAAATTATGAATTAATCTCGTGACATCTATTTAAAATGTTTTGCGTTCGAAACGGATGTTGTATTTCATGAGAAATTGTTGGCTACGAAATGGTTTTAGTTTTGTTTGGTTTTTGTGAAATTTTGTTTTTTATTTCGCTCTTTCTTAATGATATAATGGCGCGTTGTAAAAGTTATTTTCAGTAATATTTCTTGAAGGTTTACCTTGAAATGATTTCTTTATATTTTATTTCTTACAGCTGAAGAAGCTCACGTAGTCATCTACATTTTAAACAGGAAAATATATACAAACGGCAATTTTAGCCATAAACTCTGATGTAAGCCAATATTTTGTCTTCGAGATAATAATCTGTAGACGCTATTTTATCGCAATTATCGCGATTATTTATTTATTTATTTATTTATTCTTCACTGTATAGGAAATACAAAATGAAGACGACACAAAATAAAAGATACAATCGGCATACAGTGGGCGGCCTTATGGCTATAAGCCATTTCTTCCAGGCAACCGTTCGTTATTATTATGTTTATAGATTGAGAAATATCTTTAAAAATATGAGAATGCAAATTATGAAAAATTTATAATGTAGAGCTGTGTTTATTGTTTGAATGCTTTTATCTCTGGAACTGCTGGTCTGATTTGAAAATTATTTCAATCGATTTATGGATGAAGACTCACAATATTTACGACGTGAGTGAAACTGCGGGCATAGCTTGTGCTATATAAATTGAAAATTATTATCTCTACGTCATAATTTCATAGGTCAAGCTCGTAATAACGTTCCTTTTAATGAAATTAAAGCGCCTGCAGTTTTAAAAGAGACGGGTATTAAAGTATAATTAGATCACATTTTGAATGAATAAAGATGAATTATTATCAGTATTCATTAAAATGGATGTAATTTATTTGATTTATATTCAGTATTTTAACATTTATTTTAAGGTACATAACAGGTAAAAGATGATCAATGAAATGTCATAATCGACACGGTGCTCGCTGATTTGATATTAGTAATTTGAGTGGGACTTCCGAAACTTATCAAATGCATAGAGTACCTGCTGTCGACGACGGTTCGATTGTCAATAAAAAACTTGTAAGGATGACCTTACAAGGATTACCTGAACCATTATTAGTGATAACTGATAATAGGGTAACGGCACCAGTGGTCAGCCAGGCACCAGTGATCAGCCTATTGCGTTGTTTATTGGCCATAAATATCGCTGTAATCAAAATAACCAAATCACGCGCACTTAAATAGAAGCTCTGTTTCGTTATTGGTTCATGCATCACGCGATAGGAGCAGCAAGGGGTCAGGGGAGAGAAGTAAACACGTTCGTACAGGTGCTGTCCGCCGACAAGAGCAAAAGTGTCATGTCTGCAATATTTTTTGTTTCACGTGGTGCTCTTTTGAAAGGTGAGAAATAACATATTTTAGTATGAAATGTGATTGTGTTTTATAGATAATAACTTTATAGATTACTTAGAGCATTTAATTTTATGAAATTTGATAAAAAATATTGTTTTTTTACTTAAAAATTTGAGGGGCTGGGCTTTGGATACTGATTTTTTATGAAAGATCCAATGGACAGCCCCTGGGGCTGATTACTGGGATTATTCGTAATTGTTAGAAAACCCAGTGGTCAGCCGCATTTCAAAATATTTTTTTCAAGCGGCTGACCACTGGGTCTCAATCTGTGGTCTCAATGATCCAGTATTCAGCCACGATGTTATTGAAATAATATTTTAAGTATAAATGCGAATGTTTGTGTTTAAATATATAAGTAATACTTCATGTTAGTTAAGTTTTACCTGAAATAATGGTATTATGTGTATTCATATCCAAAAGTTATTATTGTTCCCTTTTTTTCTAACTAAAAATGCCGCCAAGACAACAGTATCCTCCAGAGAAATCCTCCGAAAGAGATCCTCCTGTGGTTGATTATAATTATATGTATATATTGTGGATTATAGATACATCAATAATATTATAAACTAATATCGCTGATTTTTTTAAAAAGAATTATTGCTGTTTTTATGATAAATAATAAGAAGTTCCTAGAAAATAAGAAGACACAAAGAGATTGTAATAGTATGTTAAAAATAATATTTGTATTATGTACGATACATATTTTTTTGTGCTAAGTGAATCGTTGCTATAAAAATGTGATTAATATAGTTGATTTTGATAAAACATTGTTTATTTTGATCTCATAATTAGTTATACTTACTAAAGGCTGAACACTGGGTTCAACAAGGCTGTTTATTGGTTTTTAGAGGCTGTTCACTGGGACACTGGGCCATTTTTTGTTTAAAATTAATTATATATTTTACTAAGAGAATTATTGTTTTTGATAAACGCTAATTCGAAACTACAATAAACAATAAATCCATACATGTTGTACGTTTTTTTATTCGACGATTGTTGTAGAAATGGCAATTGTCAAAACTTCAAAAAGCTGTTATGAGGCTGACCACTGGTGCCGTTACCCTATATGATGATACATAACAACTTATCCATCGATAATCTGAAGATATTTGAATCTAAAATTGGACGCAAGATTTAATTAAAAACAAGATCAGATTCATAAATGATACAAACCTACTATTCATACTCTTTAAACACTAAAATAAAAACTCACAGTTTTATCCTGAAGCAGACTAATCCTGCAATTGAGATGCGCATCCTCTCCGAGTTGAACCGTTATCTTCGACATATTCCCATCAGGTACATCTTCAAACGTCGGTCCATACTTCCCGTGATCGAAGTACGACTTGACGGACACCACGTGGGGCACAACTGGTGCCTCTTGCTGCGGGACTTTGAAGGATTTGGTGCTGTCTATCGTGGAGTTGCCCAGTCGCAGCATTATTGGTGCCGGGACTATGCCAGTGCTGAGCGCGTAGTATGGGGTCACTGTTGTGTCTTCGGATGTCGAGTTTTCTAGAACAAAATATTATGTTTATAGATACTTTAAACTTTACTTAAACTTTACTTTACTTTACTTTAAAATTTAAAGAAACTAGGCCAACTTTAAAATTAATTTAGATAGAGTAATTGAGTATTTAAAAGCATTGATTTATTTACTCTTGTATATTTAAAAAAATATTGTTTAAGATAATGTCATTGTAATAGCATATAAGGCGGAGGGTTTCTGATTATTATTATTATGTTTTTTTTATTACTGTGTTTTTTTATGTTTGCACAGAATGTGGAGGAAAAATTGATAACATTGTTATTTCGGTATTTAAAAGCTTACTTTTAGTTGTACTAAAGATTTATTTCAAGATCCATAAAATTTGTATAACAGTTGAAATTTACAAATCAAAATAGTATAAAGCTCCGTATACAAAATGTATGTAACTGAATTTGATATTTTTGGTTCTATTGCATTCAAATGCTTTATAAATGTAAATTTATAAAACTGTTATTAAAGCGGATGTCCTAATTAAGAGTTTAGTACAACATTTTCATTATTCAACATTTCTAAATTCGTCCCAGTAAATACAAACACAGAACATAATACAAAATTTCAAAACAATGTCAAAAGTTACAGCAATACAATAACTGTTATAATAATTTAGATATAATTATTTTACACCTAAATCACAATTTATTAACATTACCGAACTTACCTCGTTATACTAGTGAAAGTGTCAAGTACTAATTAAAAGTTATTATAATTTGAATTATTAATATCATTATAAAACGATCTTGACATAATTATGTAACTGAATAAAGGAAGTTTGTTTTGTGAACAAAATGGGGTGTTCTGTACCTTCTCTTTTCTCAAAGACATTAATGACGTGTTAACAAGATTTGTGCCTGAAACTTTTGTCTATCTGTTTGACGTTATTATATACTTAGTTTATTATAAATGTGTAAACTGGACTTAATTAATTAATTGTAAGTGTGTAAGTTTATAATACTCTAAAAAATAGTTTTACAAAATACATTCGCTTTTCTATCTCATGGTCGTCCGCGTGGTTAACCATTGCAGTAACAAGGCCATTGTACTAGATTACTACTATATCTGCAGTTTTATTTTAATTTTAATACAATAAAGTGTGACATACGTAAATGTAAGGTAGCGACAATAATTGACATACGTTAAATAGCAGGACAAAACTGGCGGCAAGAAACCAACAAGGCTAAATGACATGCCATAGGAGAGACCGCCCGTCCGGTTAGGGCCCTTCTGGCCTTCTCCACTCAAGCGACAGCCCAAGCCGAGGTTCGAGATCCCCGTCAAGGGGGAACCTTCAGTTCACCCCCGCGTCCGCGTTAAAATGTAGAAGCCCTTCTAGCTAACATTGAGAAACACCACACAAAAAAAAGGAGAGACCGACGCCCAACAGTGGACTAATGTAGTTTAAAAAAGGGAATAAAGTGTAATATGAAAATACATAAATATTAATTACCTGTAGTGAACTGGCATACAACTATCTGCGATAATATGAACACGCCGACACCCCACATAGCGCCTGGTTGAGGCTCAGCCCCATTCGGGGCTTCATAATCTGTAACAACACATACATAGTTAGGAAAAACTAAGTAAATAAGAAGCAAGTTATAAAACTCCTACTAATATTATAAATGCGAATGTTTGTATGTTTCGTGCAAAATCTGCTTAACCGAATTTTATTAGATTTGGCATTGGCACACACAAAGAGGGTAACTAGGATAGTAATTTTTATCTCGAATAAATGTTACTGTGAGAGTAGTGCTGGTAAAACCGCAGGGCACAGCTAGGTATTGTATATTTGTCTAAAAATGCAAGTATCCTCCTTTAAACTTGGTAAGAACATAAAATAAAATTTTAACATAGAGTAAATTATAAATAACATAAATAATATATGACCATTTCCAATGGCATTAATCAGCCACACTTTTTCTTTCATTCATAATATCTATATCTAAAATTATCTTCTCTACTTTATCATAAATACAATTCCTGAAAGTTGATTGGATAGTTCAACGTTCAATAGTTTTAGATTTTTAAAATAAAAGGTTTAATATTTCTGACGATTAAATTACATTCACATTATTTCCTCTATATCTAACTGTTTTGTAATACCACCGTGAGCCATACAAGCCATACTGTAATCGTTTAACAATCCCTGACATTGAACACGTCTGCTAATTTAACCGCTCATAAAAATATCGTGACGGTCATTAAATCCGTGGTAAAAAACGAATTATCCCTGCTGATGCGCCACCTAAATTAATTATGTATGTATTTATGCAAATTAACTTTAACTCGGCAACATTTTTAGCGCTCCAGCCTTTGAGGTACCAGGGCTTCAGAAGTGTCGTGGATTATGTCTAATTATCTAGGAACTAGGAAGAAAAATTTGAAGTTCTAATGGATTTAGTGGTTTGGGTACTGTTTGATATTTGTGAATGGCAGGAACGGTCCGGGTAAATGGTAAGGTTGTTAATTGTTATTGTATCTAAGAAATATGGTAAATGTTGTATCTTTTTTTTCCTCACGATTTGGCCTGTCATCTGAAGGACTCTTAATTTCATAATTTTACTGTATTTATAAATTCTGATGAGACAATTTCTTTCTCATATTTAAAAAATCAAATGAATCTGAAAATTTGAAGCCTGATCTACGGATCTAAGGAGTATTACTCGGAGCACGAAACATAAATGTGAATAATAATATTATATACTAAGTTCTAAATACACGCACATAATAGCTTTTCTTAAAATAAACCTTAATTTAAAATCCCTTCTATTTCCCCAGAACGTTAATTATTTCACCCATTAGCTTCCAAATCGATTTTCCCAATACAGATTGAGTGAACCACCATTTTCAAGAATTTTAATTATTCCGTTTCATTTAGTAGCTGTTATTCCTTTTTTCATAAATTAAGAAGCTTAATATAAACTGTGTTCTATTAAAATGTGCTTTTTTACAGCAGTACTTGAGAAGCATCGTCACTACATAGTATAAAACAAAGTCGCTGTCGCTATCTGTCGGTCCCTATGTATGCTTAAATCTTTAAAATTACGCAACGGATTTTGATGTGTATTTTTTTAATAGATAGCGTGATTCTCGAGGAATGTTTAAGTATATCAATTATTAAGTTTTAGACGAGGCGAACAAAGTCGAGGGCGGAAAGCAAGTTAAAACAGAGTTAACACACAATAAAAACAAAAACTTTGAATGTAGATATCAAAAGTTCATAAAAGTCTTCCATTCTATTCGTATACAATTTATTTGTAATCATAAGAATACTGATGTTTTTCATAATATCTATTTTTAAATGTCTAATAATAATATATTGATATCAAATATTATGCTAATTGAGAGGGTGGGAGGTAGGCCGACATATTTTTTTGCTTCTAAAAATACGTATAAATTTATTGCTGTAATAACATACATTTTCACACGAATTTCCAAATATTTTTTGTAATGTTTTCGGGTTCATGGTGTCTTCTACGTCGGTATCTCTATTTTATATCTGTTAAATTTTGAAATTGCCGCCTTCTTAAATTATATTGTTAATGTCATTATTTTTACTATAATCTGTGGTTAACTTCCTTGTTCCTTTTTCGCGTCGTCCGTTGAGACTGTAACTACTGTACTTTATTTGATCTAATAAAACAAAATTTCTAATTAACTTGTAAAACCGTTTTTTTTATTTACAACAACAATTTTTCTATCACATTGATTAAAAATTACTCCTTTTTGTATGCAGTCTTAAACCGCAATCATACGTAGGTATTGTTAGTCACCAACTGTCCTTTAATTTAGCTTCTAAATTGGTAGTTTCATGCAAATGTCTGCTTCAGCTTCCTTAAGATACGAATGTTCAAAAATCTCTTGTTGTTGCTCATGTATACTATATATAAATGAAATTAAGAAACATAATACAAATTTGAATTTTGATACATTAGTCAATTAATTAGTCGATTTCCCTTTTCATGTATTTAGACTAACGAATTAATTGCTATAATATTTTAATAACATTACGATCATAAGTGAAATGACTTCGTATATTAAAGAGAATAATTGAAACTCGACAAAGTGGATACATTAATTATTTAATTTTCTCGCCTGCTGAGACTGTTTCGCTTTAAAAGGCCAAAATAACGTACTCCAATCTGAATATTTAATCAAAATTTAATGGTTTTTATGAGCAAGGAGGTCGTTGAACTCGTTTCGTGAAGTTAGAAGAAAATGTAGCTATTTTTAAGCTTTTTATTTGCGGCGTTGTTTCTTTTGTATTGTCCCTAATCTGGACTGATTAGGAAAATGGGTAGTGACCCTGAATATTGAACGAGAGCGTGGGTTTGATTCAAAAAAAGTATTATCATTTGTGATTACTGTTTATTTATTATAGTTTTACAAAAATAATCACATGCCTTGTTTCTTATCATTTATATCATCAATATATCATTTTTTATCTGTAATTGTTGTGCAAATAAAATGTTAAAAATATAATATGATATGAATCATTTCTTATAATTTAAGCATTCATTTTCCCTACAAAATAATGAGGCTCCTTTTCAGATCGTCTCGTATTTATGATTCTATTTTTATTAAAATGGTGTTGTGTTATTTTTATACTCTTCATGATTAACGATGTGTGAAAATATATCGGAAAAGACGTTGATACATCCTAAAAATTTCCATATAATTATCCTACACTAGCAGTGCCCCGCGTTTCTACCAGCAGTGCTCTGCTCCTGTTGGTCTTGGCGTGATGATATATTATAGCCTTCCTTGACAAATGGGCTATCTAACACCGAAAGAATTTTTTAAATCGGACCTGTAGTTCCTGAGATTAGCGCCTTCAGACAAACTTTTCAGCTTCATAAAATTACTAGCTTTCCGCCCGAAGCTTCGCCCGCGTTTTCAAAGAAAAACCCGCATAGTTCTCATTCCCGTAGGATTTCCGGGATAAAACCTATCCTATTAATCCAAGTTACCATCAATATGTGTGCTAAATTTCATTGTAATGGTTCCAGTAGTATTTGCGTGAAAGGTTAACAAATATACACACCTTCACAATACACATACATCCATCCTCACAAACTTTCGCATTAATAATATAAGTAGGAATAGCATAGTAGATGTCAAATTGGAGGACATATTTCATACACCAGAATGTCTTCGTCATTAACGTTGTATTATTCACGTTTACATTTCAATTTTAGTAATGGCCTCCACGTTATTTCTATTTGTGAATGATAATTTTACTAATAGTTTGTCTCTTGCTATTGATTTTCCCAAAACGACGATAGACAGAATAATTATAGAAACTTGATATTTGGAGGTTATTTTGTGGCTTTTTTAATTGTGTACAAGCGATATTTATTCAATATTTGTGTGCCCCAAAATAGATTTAATACTGAAGGTAAAATTACTTATAGAAGAGATTTAGGTAACAGGCTAACGAATCATATAAGGTTCTTATAAACTTAATATTTTACTGCTAAATGTTGTTTTTTTTTTATGTGTGTGTACTGTGTTTAAGTCGCAGTCCTCCTTTATAAAATGTCATAATATGTTATTTTTGCATTATTACCAGCGTAGAAGAGTAGCTTATTGTTGATCTCAGATTCAAGTTATTGTTTTTATTACCATTTAGAGTACCTACCTACTGTTTTGCAAGAACCAGGAGTGAGTCTTATACAATAAAGGCAGCCCAAAATAATATTACCTACGAGTCCGAAAGTTTGTAACACTAATTTAAATAATTATGGTTGTACAAAACGATATTCGATAAATAAGTTTCAACCAAGCATAGAAATCAGTCACCAATAAAACATATCATCAAATCGAATCACTAATCAACAAATTTCGATTAGAATTCTCGAATGTTCTAGAATGTTCCGGCATATACGCGATAAACAGGGAACTTTAACTGAAAATCGCTGCAGGAGGCTTTTAATTTCACGGTATAATTATTGTGAAGCTGTTTAACGCATGTTGAACGCAACGTGTTGAAAACCATTGACGATATCCTTTGTGACATTTTTCATATTAAAATTTATATGAAAAATATATTTTTACAGTCTTATGAATATGTTTAATGAACATATTAGCTTTTGCAAAAGATAACCAAGACGAAAATGTCTATAGGTAGGTAGGTAATATTTAAATTATTAATTTGGAGTGGATATTTTACTTCTTTGTGTTGTATAGGGTTAATAATTATTATTCTCAAAAACAAATATCATATTCTATTAAATTAATTTTTAATTTGCATTCCTATCACGTAGTCAATCTTGCTGTTACATTTGGCGCTTAGAAATTCCAAATCTCGTTTTAATGAAATACATCGCAAACCGTGAACGCTTTTTAATATTAATTCTGCCTGAAAAAATTCTAAGGACACGAACGTTTTAGATTCTTATTCAATTACTAAAGAATTACTCAAAGTGTCTGGGTGATATAATTTGGAAATAGCTTAAAGTTGACCAAACAGATCGAAGCTAAGTTGTACGAAAAAGAATGATATGACTTCATGAAAATTACTTTTTTTTAATTATTCTTGCGACACCTCTAGTTGTTCACTTTACAGATTTATAATAATACCTACTTCAAATTTGCTAAAAGTCTGTATCACTGCGTTGAAAATGGGTATCTAATTGCTGAATTACAATAAAATCACACAGTAATATCACTGTCAAAATCTGTTTAAGATTCAGCTCGATTCATACGACCCCACTCTAGCGTATTACGAATCTTCGCCTTTAACTTTTCAAAGGTCTCAACTTGCCGCTCACGTCTGAATTTAAAACTTCTGAACTTACATTTTTATGATGAAGTTTAATAAATCAGTGTACAAACATACACTTTCAAATAAATGTAAAAGGTTGAGCAAGACGTTTTAAGCCAAAGATCGGCAACTGTAGCACAGTATGGGGGAGGCCTACGTCCAACAGTGGACTTACTTGGCTGAATGGATGGATGGATGGATGGATGAGCAAGAGGTTTAATAAATAAAAATGTGTTCGAAAAAAAAATTAACTCTCTTGCGGTTAAGATAGCCAATGTGACTATCTATGGTTTATTATTTTAACATTCTTTATTACACATTTGAAAGACATAAATAGGGTAGGTATATCACAATTAATTATATTGTGTACTTTTAAAATAAAGATTATATATCCAACTGTCTGCATTAAAATAAATATAACTTACTTAAAAAAATATCACTCCAAAGAGGTCTCATAACGTCGATGGTCGTTAAATTATTTTTCTATAGTTGAGATTAAACTCGCGCCGTCTGGTGTAACAGCCGGAGTCCCTGAACACTAATCAAATTGTCAAATTCTTTTAATTTCTTTTGGAGAGAAACTTCTAAGACTTAATAGAGTTCGGGCTATTCGATAATCGATATGTGAAAGGGCGAGTCACGTTTGTGTTCTTTAGTAAGAGAAAAGAATAAGTACTTTTATGAGGCAAGAAAGAAACAGGTCTTAGACAGTTCTTAGAAAGAAGATACGTCAATAAGGCTAGAAATATACATTAATATGATATGGCTATATCTTATATCTTATATATTATATAAAATTCTCGTGTCACAATGTTGGTCTGCATACTCCTCCGAAACGGGTGGACCGATTCTCATGAAATTTTCTGTGCATATCGGGTAAGTCTGAGAATCGGCCAACATCTATTTTTCATATGTACCACGGGCGAAGCCGGGGCGGACCGCTAGTATATTTATAAATATTACAATATTTTTTTTATGTAATTGACGTATAACTTTTCACATTATGTATCGAAGCTACTATACATTATAATATTATGGTGAAATGCCAAGGTTTAATAAGTATATTTCTACACGCTACCTGCACTTCTCTATAGGAACTTAGAAGCAGTAGGTAGGTAATTCCTGTTACTGTATTATAATTGACACTATTGAAAAGCGTTTTTTAGAATCAAATTTAACACATTA
>CAJQZN010040524.1:21756-55214 GCA_907164685.1 Colias eurytheme
CTATCGTTTGCGGGAACTATGCGGGTTTTCCTTTGAAAACGCGGGCGAAGCCGCGGGCGGAAATCTAGTAAATTATATAAATAAGATAACATAAACATTAAGGTCTACAGATATCGCTGCAGTGCTGATACATGTAAATATGGCCCTTATGCGTCGCAACGACAATAATTGATGACGTCACAGCGCAGTTATAGTTTACTATGCAAACATAGTTTTTCAGTCAACTATTGTAAAAATTATCAAAATTAAATAATTTTTTTTGTAATTGATAGAGCAAATCGGGAGCAATTTTTTTGCAAAAAATTTTTTTATGAAAAGTGAATATTTTTCATTCTATAGGGAAATCAAGTTTTCAGTAAGTATTTGGATTTTTTAAAAAATTAATTATAAATAAACTAATAATATAGAATATAGAATTGAATAGAATTGAATTGAATATAGAAGTGGAGCAATTACAGATTCTGATGGAGCATTTAAGGAGCAATTTTTTGAGATATTAATAATTAAAAAAAATAAACTTTCCGCGCTAACTTCCTTCCGGTACTTTTTATCCTGAAAAAATACGAAGAAAAAAAAATAATCTTAATTTTTCAGTTTTATCCATAGACTTTGTTCTGTAGAACAGCGAACACACGTTGGGTATTATTATAGGCCTATTGCATAGCTTCTATCGCGGGCCTTGAGCGCGGGGACCGAATCCAGGAATTCCGTAACGAAAAAACCTCACGCTCCCCACTCTGACGGGCGCGGAGGTGTGGCTAGAAGGCATAGCATGCAATAGCTTTACCGCGGCAGTCCCCGAGTGCCACACGTATTTTTTTTGGCTTTGGAATGTATTTTTATTAACTCTATAGGTAAATCATATTTTTATTTAAAACGTCCATAAAAAAATCTGTTTTTTTTTAATCTTTATCTACCAAATAAAATAATAATAAGATACATGGTGATTGGAGGGTGAGTGATAAGAAAATAGTCCATAGGTGATAGTGTTTGCTATGTGTTATGTCTATAAATTGCATACGCGCTTTAAAAATAATAATAATTCAAACGGTATCAGCAATGAGCCCGCTATATTTTCAAAATACACACAAAAAGACGTTGCAGTTTTGAATGAATAACTAGCTTGGAAACGTGACAAGTCTAGACTTCTGATCTTGTAGCTACTATCCATACTAATCGAGGATTGCAACTGTATTATGTTTAAGACTATGTAATTAAGAGCTGTACAAAAACAAAATTTAGTATTTTCTAGTGTTTCATTTGATTTTACGGGAGTATTATACATTTAGAAATTAGACTTTTTAACGTATTTTAAACGCGATTTAAATATCGAATAAATAGCGTTTAAAATCCGTTAAAAATTGATTTAAGTTACATCAAAATGAATAAATAGAAAAAATTGGTCATTTACACATTTAAAAGTAATTTAAACCTACTTCCTACTTGATTTACATCTATATAATCTTCTTATATATAAAAACTAGATTTCCGCCCGCGGCTTCGCCCGCGTTTGCAAAGGAAAACCCGCATAGTTCCCGTTCCCGTGGGATTTCCGGGATAAAAACTATCCTATGTGTTAATCCAAGTTACCCTCTATATGTGTGCTAAATTTCATTGTAATCGGTTCAGTAGTTTTTACGTGAAAGAGTAACAAACATCCATACATCCATACATCCATACATCCTTACAAACTTTCGGCTTTATAATATTTATTAGATGAATCGCAAAATGTGTTGGTAAGCGCATAACTCGAGAACGGCTGAACCGATTTCGATAATTCTTTTTTTATTATATTCCTTGAAGTACGAGGATGGTTTTTATGTAGAGAAAATACCACGGGCGAAGCCGGGGCGGACCGCTAGTCTACAATATAAAAATGAATCCCAAAATGTGTTGGTAAGTGCATAACTTGAGAACTGTTAAACCGATTTCGATAATTCTTTTTTTATTATATTCCTTGAAGTACGAGGATGGTTCTTATGTAGAGAAAACGTAAATATGTACCACGGGCGAAGCCGGGGCGGACCGCTAGTATTTATATAAAAATGAAACCCGTTTCCCGTTGTCACGGCATCACGCGTGAACGGGTGGACCGATTTCGATATTTTTTTATTATATTCCTTCAAGTAAGAGGATGGTTCTTATGTAGAGAAAACGTTAATATGTACCACGGGCGAAGCCGGAGCGGACCGCTAGTATTTAATAACAGTCGAACACAACCTGTTGATTGCCATTAAATCGTTTAATATTTTACAATACCTATATTAAATTCTATAATCTAAATATATTCGTTCACTAATCCCGTATAAGATGACAACAATCGAATCATATAACAGATTTAAACGTCGCATATCCAGCATTTATTTCAACACAAAGCTCTCCTTACAATACGGTAGTGCATTTTAAAATTCGGCAATCAGAACAATATAACCTTATCGGACAATTCCTAAAATATAGCCGTTTTATCGTTGCTTACAAAGGCCGCGATACGAACGTTGGAGTTAAGAGAATTGCTCCTGACGTATGAACTATAAGTGCAAAAGAGTTGTAGCTTTGTGAATGTATTGGCAATAGTTTAGATTGTTCCTATCTTTATGTTGTACTCTCTGCCTGCAGTTTCGATCGTAATTTTATCGCAAACAGCCGTATTTCAACCACATATTTCACTCGTATAACGAAAAGAAGCATTTGTCCTTTTCCGAGGCTTAGTCGATCTCTGTTATAAATTTCATCAAAATTAATTCAGTGGTTAAGGCGTGAAAGTGCGGTATACAGAGTTACTTTTGTTTATTTAATAGCAATAGAGATTATAAAGAAAAGTGTTGTTTCTTGTTTGTCTGTTATAACAATATTAATAAGCCTGGTATTTGGTGAATGATAAAGAAAGGCGCAACTCAACTTTCATATTAAAATATTTTGCATGTAGTTATTTACGTCGAAACCACTAAACGGATGTGGATGAATTTTGATAGATAGGTAGAGCGGTAGAGAAGGAAATAAACTTGTTTGTGTTCCGGAAACTAACTTTAGAGGCGTGAAATGAGGTGATAGATGTTTATATGAGGATCTTATGACACTTTTTATATTATTAGGTATGGATAACTCAATCTATACAATTTGATTATTTGTTTGTTGTTACGATTTTACTGAAAAACTATTTATTTTTACACCTAAATGATAAATTTCCATTTAGGAGTAAAAATAGCTTGCAAATAATATCAGTTAAATGGACATGAATTTTTAAATACCTATATTCAACGAAACAGTTTTTGACGTAAAATTTCATGTTGTCCCTAATAATTGTTCAAAAACCCTCGAACCAAGTGTCCAAATTTCAATATCAAACAGAAATAACCATAAAAATTACAATACGAACAAAATAACACGTATCAGAATACACCTGGATGGCCGTTCAAAAATTTAATTTCAATGCAATAAACGAACGTGTGTAAAATTTGATAATAACCTTGTACAGTGGGTGGCAAATAACTGAGCAAAATTTGCATATTCGTCTACCTATACCAATAATAAAATTGGAGTGACTGTTTGTAATATTAAAATAACCGCTTTTTACTAAATGCTTATGGATGTACCTTTTACATATTTTATCTGTCTGTCTGTCTGCCTGTCTGTTTGTTCCGGTTAATCTCTGGAACGGCTGGACTTATTTTGACGGCACTTTCACTGACAGATAGCCGATGTAATAAGAAGTAACTAAAGCAACTTTGTATTCTGATATTTCATAAGAATTAAAAGGAAAGAATCATTTACGTGGATGAAACCGCGGGACGCAGCTAGTGGTAAATATTTGTTTAGCAACAAAGTTGAATCAACACGTTGAAGAGTTGCTGTCAACATGTTGCTGGCAGCTTGTTGCAGTTGATAACGTATGTTTAAAGTTCTCGGTCGAGGAGCGAGAACACTTAAATAAAGTTACCGGAAAAATGTTGATTTAGTATTGCTCAAAATATTAATAGCATAAACACAAAAGTTCACCAATCGTGATCTTAGTGGAAATAAAAATAGTTAGTTACTTTTATTGCTAATTATTATTATTATATGGTTAAAACCATTATATATCATGTCAATCATGTCAGAAAGTTGAAGAATGGAGAAGAATTCGTGAAATATGGATTGTGCCAAGTTATATGCCGTGAACTGTACATACATACAGATTACTCGTACATAGTAATAGTGTGTGGTTTTTGTCCACAACATTAACCGAATTGTTAAGCTTTGTGCAAAATCTCCAATTTAGTGAAAGTTGGCTGATTCAAATTAACTCGATTGTTGATCGAGCTTTAGTCGATTGTACTCTGTGTTTAAGCGCTGAATTAAATATTTTGTGTGTTGCCCAAAATCATTATAATATTATAGTGGAATGTAGGTACACCATCTATACTAATATTATAAAGCTGAAGAGTTTGTTTGTTTGAACGCGCTAATCTCAGGAACTACTGGTCCGATTTGAAAAATTTCTAGTTTATAACCGACCTCTCTATTAAATACCTAAATAATTTTTCAGCACACAATAACGATTCACATTTTTCCAATTGCACATAATATTATCTATAAATATAATTTTATTTATGCCATTTTAGGTTTGATTGTCTCAAGTATTATATATATATTTTAGTTTTTGGAAATATAACTTCAACCATGTTTTTAACCGTTTTACCCTAGGCTATCCTTAAAACGTTTACGAACGAACATACCCATGATCTATCTATTCCAATTCCAGGACCTCAAAATTCAGGAAGCATACCAACCGTACTAGAGTTAATTGTCTAGGAGTACCTAAACGTTGATTATTGAAGGATACTCAACCTAGTCGTAAAAATGTCTAGAACGCTATCAATTCTGCGTGAGCTGCGTGTGTTATGAGCCTTATTGATGAATGAGATCATGCCCTAAATTTGTAGGAGATAGGAATATCTGGCCCAAAGGATGGAGGAGGAAGGAAGGATTTCTTGTCCTGTTTATTTTGGTTCGAAGGCTATGGGGAAATGAATCAAACAATACATACTGTATTGTTTGATTAATGACTGGGCTGAATGTAAACTGAAACTCAAATGTTAATGTGTTAAATTTGATTCTAAAAAACGCTTTTCAATAGTGTCAATAATACAGTAACTGGAATTACCTACCTTACTGCTTCTAAGTTTCTATAGAGAAGTGCAGGTAGCGTGTAGAAATATACTTATTAAACCTTGGCATTTCACCATAATATTATAATGTATATATAGTAGCTTCGATACATAATGTGAAAAGTTATACGTCAATTACATAAAAAAAATATTGTAATATTTATAAATATATATAGCCATATCATATTAATGTATATTTCTAGCCTTATTGACGTATCTTCTTTCTAAGAACTGTCTAAGACCTGTTTCTTTCTTGCCTCATAAAAGTACTTATTCTTTTCTCTTACTAAAGAACACAAACGTGACTCGCCCTTTCACATATCGATTATCGAATAGGCCGAACCCTATTAAGTCTTAGAAGTTTCTCTCCAAAAGAAATTAAAAGAATTTGACAATTTGATTAGTGTTCAGGGACTCCGGCTGTTACACCAGACGGCGCGAGTTTAATCTTAACTATAGAAAAATAATTTAACGACCATCGACGTTATGAGACCTCTTTGGAGTGATATTTTTTTAAGTGAGTAATATTTATTTTAATGCAGACAGTTGGATATATAATCTTTATTTTAAAAGTACACAAATTAATTAATTGTGATATACCTACCCTATTTTTGTCTTTCAAATGTGTAATAAAGAATGTTAAAATAATAAACCATAGATAGTCACATTGGCTATCTTAACCGCAAGAGAGTTATTTTTTTTTTCGAACACATTTTTATTTATTAAACGTCTTGCTCATCCATCCATCCATCCATCCATTCAGCCCGGATAAGTCCACTGTTGGACGTAGGCCTCCCCATACTGTGCTACAGTTGCCGATCTTTGGCTTTAAACGTCTTGCTCAACCTTTTATATTTATTTGAAAGTGTATGTTTGTACACTGATTTATTAAACTTCATCATAAAAATATAAGTTCAGAAGTTTTAAATTCAGACGTGAGCGGCAAGTTGAGAACACTTGAAAAGTTAAAGGCGAAGATTCGTAATACGCTAGAGTGGGGTCGTATGAATTGAGCTGAATCTTAAACAGATTTTGACAGTAATATTATAACTGTGTGATTTTATTGTAATACAGCAATTAGATACAGATTTTTAACGCAGTGATACAGACTTTTAGCAAATTTGAAGTAGGTATTATTATAAATCTGTAAAGTGAACAACTAGAGGTGTCGCAAGAATAATTAAAAATAAAAGACGTGTGGCACTCGGGGACTGCCGCGGTAAAGCTATTGCATAGCATGCCTTCAAGCCACACCTCCGAACCCGTCAGAGTGGGGAGCGTGAGGTTTTTTCGTTACGGAATTTCTCGATTCGGTCCCCGCGCTCAAGGCCCGCGATAGAAGCTATGCAATAGCTTAAAAAGTAATTTTCATGCAGTCATGTCATTTTTTATCGTACAACTTAGCTTCGATCTGTTTGCTCAACTTTAAGCTATTTCCAAATTATATCACCCAGACACTTTGAGTAATTCTTTAGCAATCTAAAACGTTCGTGTCCTTAGAATTTTTTCAGGCAGAATTAATATTAAAAAGCGTTCACGATTTGCGATGTATTTCATTAAAACAAGATTTGGAATTTCTAAGCGCCAAATGTAACAGCAAGATTGACTACGTGATAGGAATGCAAATTAAAAATAAATTTTATAGATGATGTTTGTTTTTGTGTTCAAAAATTTATTATTTTTGGATCGTGGTTTTCTGAAATATGCAATTTATAATTTATTCAGTTTCGATAAGTAGAAGAAATTAAATAGACCAATAGGGTCTATACGACTAAGGTTATACGAAAAACGGAAACGCGAATGATGCAGGTTTCGATCGATTTTTATTCCATTTTAGCCGCCTTCAAATAAAGAGGGTGTTCTCTATTCAGCCGGTATATTTTTTTCTTTGAAGTATATGAGATGACAATCATGCACAAGATTATATTGCATTAGTTTTTGATTCTGAGAAAAGCATCGAAAAATGTATAACTTTATTATTATTTATCCTACTACCTACTGCATATTTTACGAAAATAACGGTATAATAATTAGCCACATACATTTCGGTAACACTACAAGAAAAATATCCACTCCAAATTAATAATTTAAATATTACCTATATAAATTTTCGTCTTTGTTATCTTTTGCGATTAATATGTGCATTAAACATATTCATAAGACTGTAAAAATATAAATTTTTCATATAAATTTTAATATGAAAAATGTCACAAAGGATATCGTCAATGGTTTTCAACACGTTGCGTTCAACATGCGGTAAACAGCTTCACAATAATTATACCGTGAAATTAAAAGCCTCCTGCAGCGATTTTCAGTTAATGTTCCCTGTTTATCGCGTATATGCTGGAACATTCTAGAACATTCGAGAATTCTAATCGAAATTTGTCGATTAGTGATTCGATTTGATGATATGTTTTATTGGTGACTGATTTTTATGCTTGGTTGAAACTTATTTATCGAATATCGTTTTGTACAACCAATAATAATTATTTAAATTAGGGTTACAAACTTTCGAAAAGTGACCCTAACTTTCGGATTCGTAGGTAATATTATTTTGGGCTGCCTTTATTGTATAAGATTCACTCCTGGTTCACTCCTGGTTCTTGCAAAACAGTACTCTAAATGTTAATAAAAACAATAACTTGAATCTGAGATCAACAATAAGCTACTCTTCTACGCTGGTAATAATGCAAAAATAACATATTATGACATTTTATATAGGAGGACTGCGACTTTAACACAGTACACACACATACAAGAACAACATTTAGCAGTAAAATATTAAGTTTATAAGAATAAAATGCACATTAAAAATGACTCTAGTCTGTTGCCTAAATCTCTTCTATAAGTAATTTTACCTTGACTATCTATTTTGGGGCATACTAATATTGAATAAATACCGCTTATTACAATTGAACGAGCCACCAAAATAACCTGAATATATCAAGTTTCTATAATTATTCTGTCTATCGTCGTTTTGGGAAAATCAATAGCAAGAGACAAACTATTAGTAAAATTATCATTCACAAATAGAAATAACGTGGAGGCCATTACTAAAATTGAAATGTAAACATGAATAATAAAACGTTAATGACGAAGACATTCTGGTGTATGAAATATGTCCTCCAATTTGACATCTACTATGCTATTCCTACTTATATTATAAATGCGAAAGTTTGTGAGGATGGATGTATGTATATGTGTATTGTGTGGGTGTCTATATTTGTTAACCTTTCACGCAAATACTACTGGACCCATTACAATGAAATTTAGCACATATATAGAGGGTAACTTGGATTAATAGGATAGGTTCTATCCCGGAAATCCCAAGGGAACGGGAACTATGCGGGTTTTTGCTTTGAAAAAGTTCACAAAGCCGCGGGCGGAAAGATAGTAATTTTATAAAGCTGAAAAGTTTGTCTGAAGGCGCTAATCTCAGGAACTACAGATTCAATTTGAAAAATTATTTCGGTGTTAGATAGCCCATTTGTCAAGGAAGGCTATAGGCTATAATATATCATCACGCTACGGCTAAGACCAACAGGAGCGGAGCACTGCTGGTAGAACCGCGGGGCACTGCTAGTGTAGGATAATTATATGGAAATTTTTAAGATGTATCAACGTCTTTTCCGATATATTTTCACACATCGTTATAATAATGACGAGCAAAAAATTACACAACAATGTTAATAAAAATAGACATATAAAACGATCGGAAAAGGAGCCTCATTATTTTGTAGGGAAAATGAATGCTTAAATTATAAGAATTGATTCATATCATATTATATTTTCAACATTTTATTTGCACAACAATTTTAAAAAATGATATATTGATGATATAAATGATAAGAAACAAGGCATGTGATTATTTTTGTAAAACTATAATAAATAAACAGTAATCACAAATGATAATACTTTTTTTGAATCAAACCCACGCTCTCGTTCAATATTCAGGGTCACTACCCATTTTCCTAATCAGTCCAGATTAGGGACAATACAAAAGAAAGAACGTCGCAAATAAAAAGCTTAAAAATAGCTACATTTTCTTCTAACTTCACGAAACAAGTTCAACGACCTCCTTGCTCATAAAAACCATTAAATTTTGATTAAATATTCAGATTGGAGTACGTTTTTTGGCCTTCAGTCTCAGCAGGCGAGAAAATTAAATAATTAATGTATCCACTTTGTCGAGTTTCAATTATTCTCTTTAATATACGAAGTCATTTCACTTATGATCGTAATGTTATTAAAATATTATAGCAATTAATTCGTTAATCTAAATACATGAAAAGGGAAATCGACTAATTAATTGACTAATGTATCAAAATTTAAATTTGGATTATGTTTCTTAATTTCATTTATATATAGTATACATGAGGAACAACAAGAGATTTTTGAACATTCGTATCTTAAGGAAGCTGAAGGAAATTTGCATGAAACTCTAGTAATTTAGAATCTAAATCAAAGGAAAGTTGGTGACTAACAATACCTCCGTATTATTGCGGTTTAAGACTGCATATAAAAAAGAGTAATTTTTAATCAATGTGATAGAGATATAAAATAGAGATACCGACTTAGAAGACACCATGAACCCGAAAACATTATAAAAACATATTTGGAAATTCATGTGAAAATGTATGTTATTACAGCAATTTATAAGTATTTTTAGAAGCAAAAGAATAACTATGTCAGCAAACCTCCCACCCTCTCAATTAGCATATTTGATATCATATACATTATTATTAGAAATTTAAAAATAGATATTATGAAAAACATCAGTATTCTTATGATTAAAAATAAATTGTATACGAATAGAATGGAAGACTTTTATGAACTTTTGATATCTACATTCAAAGTTTTTGTTTTTATTGTGTGCTAACTTTATTTATAACTTGCTTTCCGCCCGCGGCTTCACCGTCCTTATCTAAAACCTAATAAATTATATACTAAAATCTTCCTCGATAATCACGCTATATTTTTAATAAAGGACATCAAAATCCGTTGCGTAATTTTAAAGATTTAAGCATACATAGGGACCGACAGATAGCGACAGCGACTTTGTTTTATACTATGTAGTGACGATGTTTCTCAAGTACTGCTGTAAAAAAGCACATTTAATAGAACACAGTTTATATTAAGCTTCTTAATTTATGAAAAAAGGAATTACAGCTACTAAATGAAACGGAATAATTAAAATTCTTGAAAATGGTGGTTCACTAAATCTGTATTGGGAAGAATCGATTTGGAATCTAATGGGTGAAATAATTAACATTCTGGTGAAATAGAAGGGATTTTAAATTAAGGTTTATTTTAAGAAAAGCTATTATGTGCGTGTATTTAGAATTTAGTATATAATATTATTATTCACATCTATGTTTCGTGCCCCGAGTAATACTCCTTAGATCCGTAGATCAGGCTTCAAATTTTCAGATTAATTTGATTTTTTAAATATGAGAAAGAAATTGTCTCATCAGAATTTATAAATACAGTTAAATTATGAAATTAAGAGTCCTTCAGACGACAGGTCAAATCGTGAGGAAAAAAAAGATACAACATTTACCATATTTCTTAGATACAATAACAGTTAACAACCTTACCATTTACCCGGACCGTTCCTGCCATTCACAAATACCAAACGATACCCAAACCACTAATTCCATTAGAACTTCAAATTTTCCTTCCAAAAATCCCGCCCGACCGAAGTTCCTAGATAATTAGACATAATCCACGACACTTCTGAAGCCCTGGTACCTCAAAGGCTGGAGCGCTAAAAATGTTGCCGAGTTAAAGTTAATTTGCATAAATACATACATAATTAATTTGGGTGCCGCATCAGCAGGGATAATTCGTTTTTTATCACGGATTTAATGACCGTCACGATATTTTTATGAGCGGTTAAATTAGCAGACGTGTTCAATGTCAGGGATTGTTAAACGATTACAGTATGGCTTGTATGGCTCACGGTGGTATTACAAAACAGATATAAAAGAAATAATGTGAATGTAATTTAACCGTCAGAAATATTAAAACCTTTTATTTTAAAAATCTAAAACTATTGAACGTTGAACTATCTAATCAACTTTCGGGAATTGTATTATAGATAAAGTAGAGAAGATAATCTTAGATATTATTATGAATGAAAAAAAAGTGTGGCTGATTAATGCCATTGAAAATAAACATATATTATTTATGTTATTTATAATTAACTCTATGTCAAAATTTTATTTTATGTTCCTACCAAGTTTAAAGGAAAATACTTGCACTTTTAGACAAATATAATATTATAATACCTAGCTGTGCCCTGCGGTTTTACCAGCACTACTCCCACAGTAACATTTATTCGAGATAAAAATTACTATCCTAGTTACCCTCTTTGTGTGTGCCAAATCTAATAAAATTTGGTTAAGCAGTTTTTGCACGAAACATACAAACATTCGCATTTATAATATTAGTAGGAGATTTATAACTTGTTACTTATTTATTTGGTTTTCCTAACTATATAATATGTATGTGTTGTTACAGATTATGAAGCCCCGAATGGGGCTGAGCCTCAACCAGGCGCTATGTGGGGTGTCGGCGTGTTCATATTATCGCAGATAGTTGTATGCCAGTTCACTACAGGTAATTAATATTTATGTATTTTCATATTACACTTTATTCCCTTTTTTAACCTACATTAGTCCATGACTGTTGGGCGTCGGTCTCTCCTATGGCACGTTATTTAGCCTTGTTGGTTTCTTGCCGCCAGTTTTTTCCTGCTATTTTACGTGTGTCAATAATTATTGTCGCTACCTTACATTTACATATGTCACACTTTATTGTATTTAGGGCCGATTTTTCAATGCGTGGATAAAACTTATCCGTCCAATAAAGTATTACACGATCAAGGATATACATATTAAAATGTCACGTAAACTGTCAAATACGGGCAATTAGAATACGTTTTTAAAATGGTAGTTTTATACATTATTCGACGAATAAGTTTTATCCAAGGATTGAAAAATTAGCCCTAAAAAAATTAAAATAAAACTGTAGATATAGTAGTAATCTAGTACAATGGCCTTGTTATTGCAATGGTTAACCACGCGGACGACCATGAGATAGAAAAGCGAATGTATTTTGTAAAACTATTTTTTAGAGTATTATAAACTTACACACTTACAATTAATTAAGTCCAGTTTACACAATATTTATAATAAACTATCTAGGATGTCCCGTAAGTAGTCAACGGATTATGGGGAGTAGAGAATATAATTATTATCTAGCAAAAATACTAAAATTTATTGTCCTAGACTATAAAGTTTTTGATTTATGCTTTATTTTCAAAATTTGTTAAAATATCATCCACACAAGCTAAATATGAAATTTTACCATTTCTGTTTTTTTATTTTATTGTTCAAGGCAGTTAAGAATACATAAGTCTTCCTAATTAAAATGATACTTAAGCATGATTAACAGCAACAAGAAAATTAGACCAAAAATAGGTAAAAATTTTACTATTAAAGTTTACGGACTGAAGTTTAAACAAATCTGGTTTAAAAATAATGTATGGTCTAGGACAATAAATTTTAGTATTTTTGTTAGATAATAAGTCTCTCTACCCCCCATAACCTGTTGGTCTACTACTTAAGAGACACCCTGTATAATAACGTCGAACAGATCGACAAAAGTTTCAGGTACAAGTCTTGAAGGTACAAAACACCCCATTTTGTTCTCAACACAAAATTCTATCCCTTTATTCAGTTACATAATTATGTCAAGATCGTTTTATATTGATGTTAATTCAAATTATAATAACTTTTAATTAGTACTTGACACTTTCACGAGGTAAGTTCGGTAATGTTAATTAATTGTGATTTAGGTGTAAAATAATTATATCAAAATTATTATAACAGTTATTGTATTGCTGTAACTTTTGACATTGTTTTGAAAATTTTGTATTGTGTTCTGTAGTAATATTTACTGGGACGAATTTAGAAATGTTGGATAATGAAAGTGTTGTAATAAACTCTTAATGAGGACATCCGCTTTAATAACAGTTTTAGAAATTTATATTTATAAAGCATTTGAATGCCATAAAACCAAAAATATCAAATTCAGTTAGATACATTTTGTATACGGAGCTTTATACTATTTTGATTTGTAAATTTCAACTGTTATACAAATTTTATGTATCTTGAAATAAATCTTTAGTACAACTAAAAGTAAGCTTTTAAATACCGAAATAACAATGTTATCAATTTTTCCTCCACATTCTGAGCAAACATAAAAAAACACAGTAATATAAAAGCATTATAATAATAATCAGAACCCCTCCGCCTTATATGCTATTACAATGACATTATCTTAAACAATATTTTTTAAATATACAAGAGTAAATAAATCAATGCTTTTAAATACTCAAATACTCTAAATTAATTTTAAAGTTGGCCTTTCTTTAAATTTTAAAGTAAAGTAAAGTAAAGTTTAAGTATAGTTTAAAGTATCTATAAACATAATATTTTGTTCTAGAAAACTCCACATCCGAAGACACAACAGTGACCCCATACTACGCGCTCAGCACTGGCATAGTCCCGGCACCAATAATGCTGCGACTGGGCAACTCCACGATAGACAGCACCAAATCCTTCAAAGTCCCGCAGCAAGAGGCACCAGTTGTGCCCCACGTGGTGTCCGTCAAGTCGTACTTCGATCACGGGAAGTATGGACCGACGTTTGAGGATGTACCTGATGGGAATATGTCGAAGATAACGGTTCAACTGGGAGAGGATGCGCATCTCAATTGCAGGATTAGTCTGCTTCAGGATAAGACTGTGAGTATTGAAATTTCTTAGTGTTTTAAAGATGGATTATTGCTGAATCTAATATTACTTTTTATATCTGTCATGAGAGTATATTCGTCCAATTTTTCCAATCGGATTCACCCGCATTGCTCCGCCCCTGTTGGTCTTAGCGTGATGATATATAGTCTATAGCCTTCCTCGATAAATGGGCTATCTAACACCGAAATAATTTTTCAAAAGGACCAGTAGTTCCTGAGATTAGCGCGTTCAAACAAACAAACTCTTCAGGTTTATAATATTAGTGTATAGATTATATGTGTTATCAAATTAGGGATACATAAGTTGTTATGTTCATTCAGTAGCATTATGGGTGAGATATTTATTTTCAGTAGTTACGCTAATGCTCTATGCATTGTACCAAGGAGTTGGTTTAAAAGCCTAAAGCCTAATTTTAAATTAGTGAGCACATAAAGTGTCTATTATGAAATTTCATTGATCATATTTTACCTGTTATGTACCTTAAAATAAATGTTAAATGTGAATATAAATCAAATAAATTACATCCATATCAATGAATACTGATAATAATTCATCTTTATTCATTCAAAATGTGATCTAATTATACTTTAATACCCGTCTCTTTTAAAACTGCAGGCGATTTATTTCATTAAAAGGAACGTTATTACGAGCTTGACCTATGAAATTATGACGTATAGATAATAATTTTCAATTTATATAGCACAAGCTATGCCCGCGGTTTCACTTACGCTACGTCGTAAATATTGTTAGCCTTCCTTCATAAATCGATTGAAATAATTTTCAAATCAGACCAGCAGTTCCAGAGATAAGAGCATTCAAACAATAAACACAGCTCTACATTATAAATTTTTCATAATTTGCATTCTCATATTTTTAAAGATATTTCTCAATCTATAAACATAATAATCGCGATAATTGCGATAAAATAGCGTCTACAGATTATTATCTCGAAGACAAAATATAGGCTTACATCAGAGTTTATGGCTAAAATTGCCGTTTATATATATTTTCCTGTTTAAAATGTAGATGACTACGTGAGCTTCTTCAGCTGTAAGAAATAAAATATAAAGAAATAATTTCAAGTTACCTAAACCTTCAAGAAATATTGCTGAAAATAACTTTTACAACGCGCCATTATGTCATTAAGAAAGAGCGAAATAAAGAACAATATTTGCCAAAAAGCAAACGAAACTAAAAACATTTCGTAGCCAACAATTTCTCATGAAATACGACATCCGTTTCGAACGCAAAACATTTTAAATAGATGTCACGAGATTAATTCATAATTTTCCAGAAATTTCTAGAACCTTCCAGAAATTTCCACGGATCATCTAAGAGATTTACGCGATGGCAGTATTTTGTGTGCGACGGGTTTTTTATTAATTTTTATCGCGCTCGAATGTAAGAGGCTTAACTGATATTAGTGTAGCGTAGACGGATTTTCAGCAATATGCGTTAGAAAATTTAATATTTAAAATTGTGAATTTTTTATATGAATACGATACTGGATGATCCGACTGAGATTTTAAAAGATTATTAAGTTGTAATATGGTATTTAGATATAGTAAAATGTGAAATAATAGAATTATTCATTTTTTTATTGATGATAGATAGTAACGTAATTATAAAGCGTCGTATTTAATTCCGATAAGAAAACAAATAAAGACGCGACTGACATGTTCAGTGTTATCTCTACAAAATGAATTATAATGCAGTCCGAGTTCTTAGAATGATAAAAATTACAACCACGTTATCCAGAGTTTGATATTTTATCCCAAATAGTTACTTATTAAAAATTTTAACAAACGCCCGTGACCTCGGAGCAATTAAAGCGTTAAAACTGTACATGATTCCCTTAAGGCCAATTACAAAGGATTTCTTGAAACATTCTCTGATAAGATGTTATTTAAGACAATACGGTTCCGAAACGAACTTCCCCTGCACCAAACTGTCTTAAAACAGTATTACTTCCAGTTTGGAAAAATGACAGCGCTATATAGATCGTCTAGCGCCATCACTTCCCCACACAGGAAACAAGACTGCTTAAGACTTTATGGTAACCTCTGAATTATTTCGCGTTATTATTGTGGAACAAGAGAAAATGGCTCGCTACATTTAATGGCTACGTCCATTTTTTATAGCTGAAATTACTTGAGCAAGTTTTTATGCTGAGTCACGATTGGTATGTGTAATACGGAAGTGTGAAGTTTTGTGTTCCTTGCACATGGGCCAGGAAATATGTTTATAGTTTTATAGAGGGTTACAGAATATAGGTTATGTATATTTTTTCCTTTAGAGTATAGGTAATGTTAAAGCTTAATATATTTAGACATGGTGTAGACAGCATAGTTTGCAAAATTTACGATGATACTAACTAGCTGGTCCAGAAACCGTTGTTTGCCAGTGCATTAATCCATACTTAATGTTATAAATGCGAAAGTAACTCTGTCTGTCTGTCTGTTACTCAATCACGCCTTAACTACTGAACCAATTTGCATGAAATTTGGTATAGAGATATTTTGGTACCCGAGAAAGGACATAGGATAGGTTTTATCCCGGAAATCCTACGGGAACGGGGTTTTCTTTGAAAACGCGGGCGAAGCCGTGGGCGGAAAGCTAGTAAATAATAAAAAATAGTTAACGACTGAATATACTAATTATTCAGTAAATTGTTCAAGCCTTTTGGGAAGACTCCGGATGTTGTATCTGGTAAGGGTAAGTGATTATGGGGCTATTTTATATTTTTATGCTGAATCTCTATATTTTTATGAATTTTAACTATCCATAGCAAATTTCAAAGTCTACTCAATAGTTTAAACTTTACAATCTATACTAATATATTAAAGCTGAAGAGTTTGTTTGTTTGTTTGAACGCGCTAATTTCAGGAACTACTGGTCCGATTTGAAAAATTCTTTCGGTGTTAGATAGCCCATTCATCGGGGAAGGCTATATATAGCCTATGTATCATCATGCTAAGACCAATAGGAGCGGAGCAAGTGAGGGTGAAACTGCGGAGCACATATAGTTAATAGACACAAATGTTAACATTAATAACATTCAAAAAACCAGGAAAATCTCTCACCTCTCATTAAGAGCAACAAAACCACATTTAACTAGAACACTTCCGTATTTCGTAATACACAATGATAATATTTAATACAGAAAACAAACTAAATACACGACAAAGCAAAAACTTGGTATTATTATGAATCTCATTTGCTCTCGCTCTTTAGAGAAACTTTCATGAATTCGCAACTGAAATGATACTTCAATTTGTTGAGACTGTCTTTCTTGGTTTTAAATTTATGAAATTTACAATGCACATAATTGTCACGAGCTATTTTAAAAACTTTGAGTATAATGTAGAGAATTGCTGGATGCTTTTACATTTATTGAATTTGGGAAATTGTGAGCAGTTCGGTCATGAAAACATCAAAATATAAGGCACTAGCCCACGTGCCCCACGGTTTCACCCGCATTGCTCCGTTCCTGTTGGTCTTAGCGTGATGATATATAGCCTATAGCCTTCCTCGATAAATGGTCTATAACGCCGAAATATTTTTTTTAAATCGGACCAGTAGTTTCTGAGATTAGCGCGTTCAAACGAACAAACCCTTCAGCTTTATAATATTAGTATAGATTCATTAAAACCGTATTATGGTGTTTTAACACAAATAATTCGCTTTATTTATTTGGAAGTTTGAAACTTTTAGCGTTTGAATCGATACTAGGTTACCTATTGGTTATTAACAATCACATTCCTAGCATATTATTAGTGTAAAATCACCCTCACTATGCTTATACTTCTCGTAGGTACAGTGATTAAGAGCGTACAACTGAGAGGTACTGGGTCAAATCAGACTATGTATTCTATAAGAAAAGCCAATCTTGGACTAATATTTTACCTACTAATAGTCTTCGTTATACGATAAGGATGTAAGAAAATCGTTACCGTGCAACATTACGATGTTATTATAAAAACTTCGGTTATAACGATATTCTCCTTTATAAACTATCGTGTTCATTTCATGCCTCAAAGTAGCAACTAAGTAATTTAACACATGAATCAGTTTTATATTATACTAGCTTTCCGCCTGCAGCTTCGCCCGCTTTGTCTAAAACATAATAAATCTTATATATAAAAATGAATCGCAAAATCTGTTGGTAAGCGCATAACTCGAGAACGGCTGAACCGATTTCGATAATTCTTTTTTTATTATATTCCTTGAAGTACGAGGATGGTTCTTATGTAGAGAAAACGTAAACTTGTACCACGGGCGAAGCCGGGGCGGACCGCTAGTAATATACTAAAACCTTCCTCTGGAATCACTCTATCTATTAAAAAAAACCGCATCAAAATCCGTTTTAAAGATTTAAGCGTACAAAGGGATAGAGAAAGCGACTTTGTTTTATACTATGTAGTGATTTTGTTATTATTATTTTAATAAGTTAGAATCATATCTCCATCTTACTAATATTATAAATGCGAAAGTTTGTGAGGATAAATGGATGTATGTTGGTTACACATTCACGTAAAATCTGCTAAACGGATTTGGATGAAACTTTTCAGTAATATACCTATGTTATATATCATAATAACAAATGAGCTATACAAATATTTGATTTTTCCTCGGCACGTAAAACCGCGTGGCGTTAAATAGTCTCAAAAATACCGGCTCATGAAGCAAGACATAAAACATTATGTAGCTTACAAAACTCGACATTTCTAGTGGCTAGAGAGGTTTTTAACTAGGGAAGTTAAATTGTAACTGCTCCCGCAAGTACTCTGTTACTGAAGTAGTAAAAACAACTTTACGCTTTATTTTAATTATAGTGGATATTGTTTCTTGTTCGGTTGAAGCGTTTTTAGAAACTCTTCAAAAATTGATGATTTTTACTAGTTACGAGTTCTAAATTACGAGTTATGAGTTTTTGAGTTTTTTGCCTAAAACAGGCAGATTCTTAAACTTCTCAAATTCAAAGCGTATTGTTGAAATTGATTTAAATGATGAAATAAATTTAAATATACACACAAATTCTAGCTTAACTTTAATAGTTACTTCGATATTTTTTTTTCTGATTAGAAAGTTCCATGATTTCTTAAGGGAAATAGGACAGATGCATATTATAAAATCTGTTACCTACATAATTCAATTAAATTTAAAACCAAATAAATTATCAACGTTATATTGAGCTTTTTCCGTGTAGAGTGTTTGTTGTAGAGATTCATATTAAATGTCATTAGATAAAAATAATTAAGAAAAACCTGTTTTTCATTTAACTTTCCAATAATTGACTCTTTAGCATGAGGTATATTCTGGTATATTCAATCGATTATGCTTCGGCACGAAGTGGCCCTGTTTGCGAGAGGAATATAATAGTCGGAGCTAATTTTCTTGTTCTCAATACGTATATCAATATAAACGAAATATGCATATAAATATATTCCAAGTTGATTGAAATATACGTACTAAAAACAAGATACAAATTCAATAACTCCTTCCAATACTATAATTGCAAACTTATTTATATATTATTATAATATTAAACTTTGCAATTTTAAAAGGTATAATTTCATTAATATAATTAATTAATTGGGTTCAGGTTTGAACAGTAAAATAAAACAACATAGTATAATATCAATCAAATTCTTTAATAAAATATGAGATTAATACTTGTAGATTATTATACACCAAACGATACAGTATAAACATAAATAAAAGTTATTTTATTACAGGTATCCTGGGTAAGACGTCGAGGTAGAGACGAAATCCCCGAGCTACTGACGGTCGGCGCGGTTACTTACGCCGCTGACGACCGCGTGACGGTCGCCAAGCGTTACCCCGGCAACTGGAAGCTTCTCGTAAGGGAGGTGAAGCCGGAAGATGAAGGAGTTTATGAGTGCCAGATATCAACGCATCCGCCTAGAGTTAGCAGGATATATCTGCATGTAAATAGTAAGTATATTATCTATATTTTTTATTCGAGATAATAATATCCTCGAGCTGCTGACTGTGAGCGCGGTCACCTACGCGCGGTTGTGTAGCATTTTTTTTTATAACTATTAAAAATATAATTAATTTGTGTCTATTGGTGCTATTATATCTAATGACTGAACCTGACGCGACTTCACGGTTACATAAACTTTTAGGCATTTTACAAACCTAGTTTAAACATTAACATACGATAGCTGCTGTCTATCGTTTCTTATTAGACCTCTACAATCAACTAAACTGAATCTCCCACTAACTTCATATAAATAACGTCATCATGCATTTGCCCTCTACACTTTCTATTATAATCCAACAGCACCACAAGTCTGGGTGGTAGACGAAGCTGGTGCGCCTCTCCTGGAGAAGTTCTATGAAGCGGAGTCGACCCTCGCGCTGGTCTGCAGAGCGCGGTATGTGAACACGCCTGCTGTGCTCACGTGGTTGCATGAGGGAAAGGCGCTAAATTCTGACACGTCGAGAGGGGGTATCAGGTATGAGTGTATTTATTATATTGTATAGTAAGCTAGTGATACTATCTTCAAATTAATTGATAATAAGAACGCTAAAAAGGTACACTAATAGTAGAATGATGGTAGAAAAAATGTTTTTTGTAAATACCTATATTTGATCGGATGCTATAGATTTGGTACATGTGAATTGTGAGTCTTGCTACGAAACGATTAAGAAAATCAATCATTTCTCATAAATAAGAGATTTCGGTAACCAATTAAAACTGCCTTATTTGTGACAATCAATTATATTGTTATTTAGTAATTTAAGCAATTATTTTAAAAAAGGAGCTTACAGACAATTTTGTTATCTTCATAGGCCATGTCATCAAATATCATAATAAACGTAGTAAGCAAGTTTAAACGTCTATCTGGATAATTTTGTACAATATAAAGACCAACAAGAATATGACTCGCTCGTGAACTGTAACTAATTTAGCTTTATTAAACACTGATCGTAGCAGGAGTTTGCTGAACTATACGGAACAATTACCAACGTGTCCAGAAGCCGAGTATTAATTTACTTATAAGTTAGTTTCCTGCTTTATAATAGGTCCTCTCTCTTGGAACAAACACTCGAAACATTTGTCGAACATTTTCGCAATGTTTAATAAAGAGTTATATTAATATTTTAGTCGTAATAGAAAATTTAAGCAGTAATACGTCTTTTATGTCGGAATTAAACTTTAAGAAAGTTATTAAGGCAAAACGAAACAGGCTTATAATAACGTCCCTTGAGAAATCAAGCGTTAATGCTCTCTCAAAATAAATTGTTAATATTTTCAGTCGATTCGCGAATTCATTTACAAATGATTTTGTGTAATGATTTCAAAGTATATCTTTATCGCTCTGGGGATCGTGATTACCGTAATCCGCTAATTAAATAAGAATAATTAGGGCTATAAGCGTGTTTAATTACAGAGGTGATATTTGATTAAATACTCACGATTCAATTAATACTCATTGCTTGAATATTATATTTTAACAGCCGTTGTATCTATATTTGCTTCATCTACGCAATATCTACAATGTACATATTACACGATTCTAGACAAACCAAAAACTACGATACATCCCTTTATTAATAAGTAGCCCTATTTTCATATGTACTTATATTTACTGCTCAAAACCATAAAAATATATTTTCCATATTTGCAGTGTAAAAACAGAGCAAGTGCCAGGCGGCGCGGACAGCGTGCTTCGACTAGCGCGCGTAAACAGCAGCGACGCGGGCAACTATACGTGCGCCGTGCGCGGCGCCAAGCCGCATACTGTCACGGTTCACGTGTTGAACGGTAATAATAATAAATGACTACCCGCATTTTTGACAAAAAAATTAAATTGTATGAAAATTATTTTTGCTGTTAACTTTGAGAATATACTATAACATTAATTTGCTGATTTTGAGATGTGACAGGATATTTTATCATTACAATTATTTAGTATATTTGTCTTTGTCAAGCTTACGAAAACATCTGTTACATAATCTGAAAGATAATCTATAAACATCTGTAATTGGAAATGTCCTGTTGATGTTTGCTCAATAATATTATAAGAAAAATAAATATTACATTCCAAGAAAAGCTTCATACGAGTATACATTAATGTGTATCTCAAAATTAGGTGAACGTAAATAACCTTTTCATCTTTTTTTATTAAAAAGCCTCAACGAGTATATTACAAAAAATCAATTTACAAAAACACGGAATAAAGAAAATGAACAAGGGATTGTTTGAATGGAGGGTAGTTTAAGCTAAAAGGTTCCGCTTTGCTATAATAATGCCATTTGCTGAGGCAATTGCTAACTTCTTGTCGGAAATGTACTGGCCTGTCTTTTATATAGCTATTTTTATGGGGACTGGATTTTGTCAGAAAATTTAGTGTTTTATAGTATTATTTTTTTATTTTTAGTGTTACGTAGGCCGTTTTATGTTTTCATCTATAACAAGACTACTAGAAATTCCAAAAGTGTATTGCTGACTTAAATTGTATCAATGGAATAGGTTATTGGTTCTAAGAGAAAATGAAAGATGAGCAATTTTTATCTTATATTATGATCTACCTCTATAGAAAATACTAAGAATTATAGTGGTATCGTTTAATAAAACAAGATTATTTATAGAAATAAAAAGAAATTTCAACATGACTAATACTATAATCTCTCATGAAATTTGTTTAATAAACAGATCAAAAACGACAAATTATAATTTAAAACGTATAATTTTTTTACAGAAAGCCTAGCGGAGCTGCACGCCAACGCCGGGATTCACACACCACAAAAAATCACTGTTATAACGTTATTTATTATAACAGTGATATTATCACAGTCGACGTTATTCACAGTGGTTGTTATTTTAGCAACTCTAGTACATAATATTAGGGTCCAAGGCCTTTTAAAAGAACGATTTACGGGGCTCATGTTTCCCACGTGATAGTTATATTGTAAATAGTTTGATTTTAAATATTATACATAGTTACTTGGAAATAAAATTTCATTATATAGTCGTGGTGTTTTATTTGTTCCTTGTGATGTTTAATTGTTTATGGGAGAGTCTAATAGTATTTGTAACTATTGATCATCATCATCCGCCCATATACATTCCCACTGCTGGGACACGGGCCTCCTAATATTATTAAGGTAAGTTTTATGGAGGCATACAACAGTATAAAGATATATATTATTACTAGTGGTCCGCCCCGGCTTCGCCCGTGGTACCTACATGTTTAAACTATCCTATCTCTCAAGTTGGATCGAACTGCACATGGTGTGCGAATTTTATTATAATCGGTTAAGTGGTTTAGGAGTCCATTGAGGACAAACATTGTGACACGAGATTTATATATATTAAGATTTATTATGAACATCAAACACTTTAAATAAAATTTGTTGTACATGTTATTAAATAGAGATCAAACCACTAGTATAACATTCAAAGTAACTAAAATTCCGAACCAAATAAGGAAAATACTTTCCAAAACAAACTACTTACAGGTAAGAATTTGTCAAAAGAAATATGAGTACTCTTATAATAAGTAGGTATGTCAATCGTACCTTTGGAACTAAAAGAAAACTAAAGATTAAATAAAAGTATAATAAATAGTCTATGTGGTAAAGTAAAACCGTATTCCAAATAATACTTCTAAAATAGCAATATTAAAAAAATCATATTTTACATGTAGGTAAGGCAAATATATTTCTGCTACTCCATACTCTATATTATTGACTGTATTGGTTTTTTGACTGGATTGTATTCTTCAGGGTGTCCCACTGTTGGTTTACTATGCTCAAAGGAGGTTATAGTTTTAGATACGCTGAATACGTAAAAAATACTTATAAAATTCCAGACGCAGTTTTTTTTTTCATATAGATGAATTCTTAAAACTCTATGTGTACACCCATAACAAGCAACCCGCCCGGCTTTGCTACCAGCACGTGGTGACGTGACCTATCGTTTAAGCACAGACATAGAACATGTCTGTGCGTTTAAGATTATGCTTTCATAGACAAATTGCTCACATTAGCGAAGCGGTATATGCCGGCTGCGCGAAGTTAGAGAAGAAAACATGGATTTTCAGGAAAAATTTAGCAAACATTTTTTGATGTAATTGTTGTTTAAGTATTTTTTACGTGACTTATAGTGTATGCAAAACTACAAGTCCCTTCGCGCTTAGTATACCAATAGTGGGACAGCCTGTATACTACAAGGTAATTTAACTTGAATAGTAAATAATTAATTATTGGTAAAGTTCAATTACCTATTAATAGCTTGTTGTATAAAGTTATTTGGCGGGCCTACAAGGTACGGTCCTCAAACGTCTTTTGCATCGGAAAGGTAATTTCGGTATTAAATTTCTAGTAAGCAATTTAACATGAACAAATGACATGAATTTAAAAATGACAGTAGTGTGTCACATGTGAAACTATTTACCTTTCTAATGAGGAAAGTGATTGAAGTGTACAGTATACCTACACTTATGAATGTGTTCTTGTTCAAATGTAAGAATCTAATAGACCGGGAGATACTGACACAAAATTTCGAGTCATTTGTAACAAGGATGGCGGTTCTACAGGGGTCTTAGTACGCAATGACAAAAAAGAAAAATGATGGTGTGAACGCTGGTACCGGTGGCTTAGTCGCGTGGGCGTTTGTCGAACTCGTCGGAAAAATAGCGAAAGTCAAACGATTTGTAACACAAAAATTTTAGAATTTACCGATAGCCCATAAAAAAGTAGTAGGCGGTAGTGTCATGCCATACTTTTCCGGTGTGACTTACAGCCCGCCATACCGATGCGAATGTGTTGATTTAAATAAAACAATCATTCAACCATTTGTACCAGGCTAACTTTTGCACAGGTAACTATCGTCGTGCAGCCATTTACGAAAATCGCCATGCCATACTTTTCGGACGATTCCAAATGGTCGCCATACCGCCGAAAATCTGCAAAAAATTTTTATTTCGCCAAACTTTTTGTACCAGTATTGCATTTGGATTTTTGGAGAGTATTTGATAAAATGTGACCATTATTATATTTGCCATACTTCTAGTAGGGGGAAAAAGTGCTGTCATACTTGAAAACTTAATTTATTATTAATTTATATAAGTGAAGATTTCCAACACATAGATCTTTGAAATTTTGTATTTATATTTGTTGATCCTCAAACTTACAGGAAAAATAAGTGCCATACTGTTACAAATCGTTTGACTTTCGCTATTTTCCGACGAGTTCGACTAACGCCCACGCGACTAAGCCGCCGGTACCAGCGTTCACGCCATCGTTTTTCTTTTTGTCATTGCGTACTAAGACCCCTGTAGAACCGCCATCCTGTTACAAATGACTCGAAATTTTGTGTCAGTATCTCCCGGTCTATAATTTATCAATATTGTCAATAACAATAATTTGATGTTTTCTTTTACTACAGTTTACTACAGACTAAAAAACATCATACATCATCATGCAACTCATGACAACTTTACCAAGTATTTTATTTATAGTAATAAGTTATAATATTCTATTGTTAGATATTATGTTTATACATATATCATTTTGGGTTAGCCCTGGTAAGCCGAAAATAATGGCTTTATTACATATACCTATTATTAAAAAATATATATACCTACAATAATACATTTTCTTTATAAAATGTCCACTGCGAGGCGTTGCAGAAATTCGGTCAGGAGGTCTACATATTCTTTATTCCGTTCCACGTGTAAGGAAAAATAAATAAAACCAAGCGTGTTTATTTCCATTTTATGTACATAGCCTGCATTATGCATTCGTTAGGCGATTATAGGCATTTTATTGTCCCAGTTTCAGACCTTGCAGAAAATTATTCATATATGAATACAATGAAGCTTTATTTATTATGTGTTTATTTTCACTGAAGACTTAAGGTTAGTTTCTAGTTGATTATAGAGTTCTTGATATTATATGTTAAACTAGATTTCCGCCCGCGGCTTCGCCCGCGTTTTCAAAGGAAAACCCGCATAGTTCCCGTTCCCGTGCGATTTCCGGGATAAAACCTATCCTATGTGTTAATCCAAGTTACCCTCTATATGTGTGCTAAATTTCATTGTAATCGGTTCAGTAGTATTTGCGTGAAAGAGTATCAAACACACACACACACATTCTCACAAACTTTCGCATTTATAATATTAGAAGGATGAAAGTATCTGCCATGTTAAAAATTAGTTATAAATCTATATATTATTATTTAGGTATAATCCGATAAAAAATAGAAAATCAAATCAAACCACTTATAACCGTTTTTATAAATGGTTTAGCTGTACCAATGTATTGTATAGGTACCGTATTAAATTAAAACTAATTATTATTTTATCACATTTTATAATTTCACTATCAGAGCCAACTTCACTAATATGAAGATTAATTTGACGGTCTCAGCTTCACACTAAATCCAAGCCCGGACTACAGAAAACTGCATATTTCTTAATTTTTACGGATACACCACCTCCTTTAATTATATAGAAAAAGCTTGGAGTTTTAAATTACTCCATAGCTTATTATACTTTGTACTTCCAAGGTTTTGTTTGTTTTTTATATTTCCAACATCAATATTGGAGGGAACAAATACAACAAACAGCGCAATCATTATCAAGTCTTGCGAAAAGAAAAAACATTGTTGTTTTCTTAGCAAGATGCAGACAACAACTATGAAACATCAACGTTTTTAAGGGGAGTAATTGATCCCGGAAAACTGCGGCTTCTATTTATCCTTGAAAACCAAACAAACCAGAATAACTCGAATCCAGCTTGTTATAGTTCCCGGGTAAACAAGGCAGAACTTAAAGCAAATTTGCAGTCAGTGATTTCACTATAAGTTTATATTATTATGCCAAAAAGAGTTGCGGTGAGGAATAACAACTTCGAGTAAGGCTACATTCATAAGCATTTTGGAAGATTTGTCAATACAATGTGGGCTATTTATTCTTTTTTTCTTTTCGTTTTGAGAAGTATAGTTATACTTCAAGTATTTTGTTCTGTGAATTGACACTTCATTAACTTATTTGCACATTATATACGTTACCACTTTCCGGAAAGGAATAAATTTTGATGAAAGCTGCACATTTTAGACATGTAATGTAATAATAATGTGTATGAAATAACAATTTAAAGCTATGATAACTCGCAGCGAGCGTGTTAGATTATTTATTTATTTACTCTTCAATAAAACTATACATAGAAAACTTATTGCTAATATACAGAACAAAAAAAAACAGTATAGTTTATTAGGCGGCCTTATCACTTAGAAGTGATCTCTTCCAGGCAACCAGAGCAAAAGATTATAAACTAAGAAGCCACATAGTTAGTGCAAAATAAAATTGTTTATTGATTATTACGTGTGCTGTGTATGTCACGGTCTTTACAATTTACATGTATTTCCGTCTGCAAATAAGTTATTTTTATGGGCATGACTTGTAATTTTGAATAACTTTTACTTCAATTCGTCAGTAAATTTTTAATTCTATTCTAATATATTGAAAGTCCATAGTCTTGTGTTAAGAAGAGATCGTGTGATGCGAATTTTATTTTTCATTGTACGTACTTCCTAACATGAGATGGGTATAATCCTAAGGACACATGAGAATAAGATGGAAATCCAAGTTGTAAGTGAATCGCTGAAAGCGATTTAAATAAATTAAATCTTCGTTTTGATAAAATTCAAAGCATCTCAGATAATATTTGAAATCTATACAGCGCAATGGGATTATAGAGAAAGAGATTTAAGAAAAAATGGCAAATATTTTGAATTCTATCTCAATACTCATTTATTATTAAAATTATTTGTTATAATTTATATTTTAAGCTAAATTCAAGTGACTCTTTCTTTAGTATAACCACTGTCATTGGTCAAATTTTCTTTGTACATAAATCAAAATACGGAAAGTAAGTAGGCACCAAACCACGCTAAAAACAAAAAAAAAGTGTGTGCGTGTAACCTTTACGCGCGATTGAAGTAAAACTTCTGTGGCGTTGACGACATATATCACTGAAATGATTAAATATTAACTTAAATAAATAAATATTATATTATAATTTAATTATATTTATTATTCATGTGCTTTACAAAGATTATTTAAATGTTATATTAATATTATTCATTCGAAACAGGTAATTGAATGTCATCATAATTTCTTACGTACGAAATTATAGGTTTGTGGTAACTATAATGTGAAACATAAATTTTACTCTCTAAATTTGCTACTTTTCTTGAAAATACAGCATCTATCGTTGTACCGAAACGCGTTGTTGAATGAAGTCGAGAAGTATTCATAGATAAATCAAATTTTTCTTCTAAAAAATCAATTAACGGCTGAGATTCCTGAGAGCGAAAACCAACATTAAAATCTCCAGTTAGAATCATCGGTAATTCATGATAATTACTATTTAAAAGTCGAGAACCTTCAATTGTGAAGTGAAGTAATTGCTGATGAATAAATTTTATGATATTTGTCAGGCTAGTATTTGTAGAAATATAAATAACAACGATAATCACAGGTTGGTCATTCGTATTAACACATCGAACCAAGGCGATGTCACCAATTTGTGAAACCTCATCGGAAATTTGTGATAATATAGTTGGTGAAATATTTTGAATTGGTGTTACATTGTTCAGTGTATCTGTAGATGAATGATATACAGCTACTCCACCAGCAGTTGAGTTGGGTCGTTTGTATTGGGTAACGCAATAAAAATTTTCAATAAGAATTTGTTCGTCATTTTTCATCCAAGTTTCGGAAAATAACAGCAATGTGGACCTTTTTAATACTTTATCATTCAGATCAGAAACATGAGCACGTAAACTTTGGCAGTTGAAGGAAAATAGTGTAATGTTACTCTCATTTACAAGGTTATATAATTCTTCCTGTTGTGTATTAGGCGAGAATTTGAAAGTCTTTCAAATTCACACTGTAAATCAACTATTCCCCCTGGACGCTTTCTTCCATGATAAAATTTGTTGTCATCGGTGTTTGAGACAATGAACAATCCATTTATATCAGTTACTCGTGATAATGCTACATATAACAGCTGCTGACTGTGACTTTTATTGTATTCATAAACGATTTGATCAAAAGTACCACCTTGAGACTTATGTATTGTAAGCGCACAAGCAGATACTAATGGAAAGTGATTTCTCTTTGCAAATATTGTCTTATTTCTATTCATTGGTACAGATGACGATCTTCGTAAAATTGGGACTGCTGTTCTACTAATGTTTAGAGTTTGAATATGATGGGCAGCTTTTTTCCTAATTTTCTCTCCTATCTTACCAGGAAACTCAAGCCATAAGCGTATGATGTTATCACTGTCATCACGTTCAATATACACTAACTTTCCAACACAACCGTTGGCTAAGCCATCAGATACATCAATATTGGTTGTAATAATGTAAAATTTGTTAAGAACTAATATGATTTCATAAGGCGATCCTCCTGTATCAATAACTGACATTTTATGAAATTGTTGGCGTACATAATATGCTTCTTGTTCAACTGAATGACAACCTATATACATATCTGTTGCTATGGATACTACTTTGTCTTCAGCAATATTTAAAATAGATTGATTATAATCCGCAACATGTTTATTTTTATTTTTAATTTACTTATTTTAAAAGGAATAAATAAACAAGTATATTTAGAGATTTTCAAAAAATTTTGCAATTTAAAATAATGTTTTTGAAACTGTTGAATTTTTCATTCACTTTGCTATTCACAATTGATCCGTTTGAAAATTTGAAAATAAATAATCCTAATTGATTATGATATTTGCCACTAGCTGGCGTATAAGTCAAGAAGCGTGTAGTATATGACATATACTTACAACCAATCAGAATTATTATTTTTAAATGGCGGAAACTACACAGCGTTACTTCCGTCAGAAAAAAAATCTGAGTTACTCCCTAGTCGCGCCTAAAGAAGTTTTACTTCAAAAAATACATATCAGAAACCAAAATGATCTCAAAATATTTCCACAGACGCCACTTATCATGTAATCTTACAGGGATTTGTACAAAGCCTGAATCTTATTTCTGACGGCTTATCAGTAACACTTTATGGCGAACAAGGGATACTGCATTATATGTCTACCTAATATGAAAATACGTATGTGGTTGTAGTTTATTGAGAATTGACATTAGGATGAAAAATTGTAGAGATAAAGTCTACAAGTTGTAGTGGTCGGTCATATCGTCCCCGTAGTAGGAAAATTAAATAAGTCCGGTTTTAGCCATTTTCACTTTTCCCTATTTTCAAAACACCTAAAACATGCCGCATATTTGAGCCTTACAGGCATTTTCGTATCTTATTCCGTTCCAAAAATAAAGCCATTTTTGTCGGACAGATGGAATAATAAATATCTTCAGACTAACACAAATTTTTAGAAGGAAAAATAAATAACTCAGTAAATTAATCAACAACTGTGGACAATGATAAGTTGAATGTGAAATAAATTAAATAACATGAGTTATTGAATTTTTCTTCAACTTAAAAATTCTTTGATAATACATACAAGTTCTAGGAAAACTAAATAACTCTATTTATTTAATTCTGCTATTCAGAATTCTGATATTACGTACATTAGCTCATAAATACAAATAAAAAAAATAATAAAATTGTTTTATTTCAGGACATATTATTGTGTTCCTAGGTATATGGAACTTACAATGTAATAGAATAATTGTACAAAATTAAAATTAAAAACAAAGCATCATTTATATTATTCCCTTGGCTTCATAGGTTTATCCCTAACATAATGTGATGCATGAACATTGCACCAGTACAGAAGTAAAGGTTTGTCACAATAGTAACAGACAGCCACCAGAATACTATTACTGAAGCGTCTCATTCTATCCCAAAAACTTGCGATTCGAGATCGCATTATGGCCCTGAAATCCGAGACCCTCGTCTCCAAAAACATGCCAGATGCACTACAGTACCTGGGCAGTTTCATGAAGAGTCTGTATGCGTTATTATACTGCAGTCTCAATGAAGAAATCGCTTTATTTGTGAAGTTACACCACAATTGACACGTATACATGCACATGGAATATGTTTTAAATAGCAATTTTTTTAACCTCAGTGCACCTGGCAAATCTTCGCGCCAGCATGTTGCTCCGGACTGCAAGCGCCCTGCGCTCTCTCTATATCTGAATCGTCTTTTAGATCCCCCGTTAAAATGTGACCAAATATTTAAATTGTTACACGATTTTAACAGGAGAACCATTCAAAAATAACCCAGGTATTCTCTCCGGTCCCTGTCCATATCTAAATACCATCAATTCGGTCTTTATACTTCAAGCCGTGAGAATTAGCATAATTCTCACATATTGAGAGTAATTTTCTCAGACCCTTAATTGAAGGGCTCAGCAGAACCATGTCGTCGGCATAACTTAGATTGTTTACGCAAACGTCGCCAATTGACACCCAACCCTGGTTCCTCTGAGCTCGCCAAACTATCTATATAGAGATTGAACAGGTCCGGAGAGGTTAGCCCTCCTTGACGTACTCCACATTCTAACCTATACCTGCTAGATATGGAGTCGCCCCATCTGAGTTCTGACATAATTTATTTGGAAGTAGATTCAATGCATAGTGCCATAGAAAAAGAAAAAAAGTATACAGACGTGTATTCTATAATAGATTGGAAGGGAATTATGCTACGGGCAAGATCAAAAAGACAAAATAAAAATGTAACTCCATAATTATAATGTAACTGAATTGTCATATCAAGACATGATTGTGGTAAAAGCATTTGCTTCGAAAATAATTAAAAACAAAACTATAGCGGAGAATGGGGAGAAAGTAAATATAATTCCTAAAGAGCTTCACAGCTGGTACGAAAGTTTACCATGTTTAAACGAAGACCAGGGTACACCATGCTCCACTGATTCATCTGAAGTCGATGAGTAAGCTTAGTTTGGCCCCCTGCTCTACAAATTGATGATTTTTAAAACTTAACAGTCTGAGTAAAATAGAACAGGATTTTTGTGTTGTTAAATTAACGTGATGTTGATTTTTCGAGTTGTTTTTTTAATAAATTATGTTTATTTTGAACTATACATACGCTGTGTTTGAATTAATGGGTAATGGGTATGTTTATGTCTTTTTTACTTAACATATTTTAAGTATTGATTAGGTACAGTCATTTCAATCGTTTAGAATTCTAATTTATGTTTTATTTTGTCAAAAAAGTATTTTTAGCTCTAAGTAAATTGATAATATTACATGTTGTTGATTGGTGTACTCAGTTTTCCTGATAAGTGTCAAAGTATTTTTCGAGTTTTATATAAGTTGTGTTTTACTTGCCTAACAACATTTAAGTATTTATTAGGTACAGTAGTTTCAATTGTTTTGAATTTTAAATTATGTTTTGATTTTTTAGGAAGGTATTTTTATTCAGTTCTAAGTAAATTTATATTAGAAGTTGTTGATTGGTGTACTCAATGTACCTGATTAGTGTCATATTATTTTTTGAGTTTTATTTAAGTTGTGTTTTACTTGCCTCATAACGAAATGTTTTTAGTTGAATAGAGTTTCTTTCAAAATAAATCATTATTAATTTCGTTATACAGCTTTTATTTTAAATGAGACCAATAATAGTTAAAAAATAAATCTAAGTAATTTAACGTACAAAGACACTAAATTTTACATTTAATAATATTTCGAGTTTGATAAATTCAATAACTGCATTTATTTCACCAAATTTTACTCTACCAAATGGATTTGGCTTGTAGGAAAACTAAATAAATAGCCGAAATAAGTAGCTAAGTGTAGTAACGTTATAAATAATAGTTGTGGCAAAATTAAACAAGTTGATTTTTTAATTTTTAATAATTTATAGTTAAAAATAGAGTTCAGTTTGATAAAGCGCAATGTGAGAAGTAATCAGGTCCATAAAATATAAAATTATGGACAGTAAAATTGTCTCACATTTTTATACAAACGTACATTAACCGAAAAAAAAACACTAAAACGCGTTTATCTCAAAACTACAAAATCTGAGTTATTTAGTTTTCCAACTACGGGGACGATATTTCGTCGGTCGTGACATATTTTGAATTATATTATCATCTAATACATCGCGACCTACGCATGCCCACTGTAAAACAAAAAATTGTACGCCATACTAGAGTGTACAAAGAGCGTATAGAACAACACCCAAATTCACTGGCCCGGCCACTAATGTCAAATCAGACCAATGCGCGACGCTTAAAGCGTAAAATACCTCAAGACCTCATACAATCGCAGTAAATACAGTTACTGTTGTAACAATAAGGATGTGACACAGGTCACATGCCGTGCGCGCCAGCATTACCAACCAGTATACTGCTGAATGTCCCCCAAGGAGACAGATTGCAGTAACTGAGGGAACAAAAAGAAATATATTATCATCGATTGAAACGAATAGTATTGGTATGTCGGCGCAACGACGATAAACGACTACCCTCAAACTACTAAATAAT
>CAJQZN010040524.1:55224-71427 GCA_907164685.1 Colias eurytheme
AAAAGGCAGTAAAAATACCTACAGGCGTTCTACTTCGAGTATGAGCGTCTGCTCTGATGATGGTGACGTCAGAATTGCTGACGTTACTCTTTTAAAAATAGCCTTTTGGGCCCTTCTCCCGTCAGGTATTTTAAGAGTGAAAATATTTTCTTAAATTAAATGCAAGCAAGCTAGTGATTTACACCTTTTAAATGTTATATTCCCTATCTGTAAGAACAGATTTAATTAAAAATAATTATATTTTTATTCATCGAAAGTATTAGTTAAGTATACTAAAATTGATAAATATACATCAAAATAAATTTACACACACAAAATAAGAAGCCCTTTTAACACGTCTTGTTAATGACTTTCAGGAAGTAGCATATCACATAAAACTTGTTACTTTAATGAATCATCTATTTACCCTATATCTAAAACCGTTTACAAACTCAAACCATTTCGACGTCCGCTAACCACGTACACATAATTTGGGTACAACAAAAAACATTACCAAACTTTCACTTTGCGAGGTTCATAAGAAAATTGATAAATTGGATTGCGTGCCCTATCTCAATACTTTTATGGGTTATTCGTATTCAGCAGGGATCGAAGCAATACAGATGAATGTCGATGCTCGTTTAGAATATAAAATATAGTAAAAACAACGTCATTTGCCTTTAGGAGGGATCAACAGTGATGTGAATGTGGCATGATGGGGATTTTGATTGGTAAAATATGTGGCAATTTTAGGGAGTATCGTAAAATATAGGGGAAAAGACTATTGGAAAATAAATTGAAATAACTGAAGAATACACAAAATATTTTAAATATTAACAAAAAAAACGCTTGGTGTATATCCCTTTACAACTAGCGCTTAATCATAACTTTCGTAGGTAGTACAATAAAATAACATGTGAAACTGAAAAACTGAAATACATATTATTTCTTTTTGTATACAAAAGAACACGCACTACAAAGCTACTTCCAAGACTTTTTCTCTACGCATTTCGACGAGGCATTTTTCAGAAGCCGGACAAGAAAGCGAGAATAAAATTACATACAAAAACATATCATAATTTCTGTTACTTTGCTTGCAATAAAAGCTTAAATTTCCCTACAACTGCAAGCATCCGTATACGAACTTCAACCTATATTTTTACCGTAACCACTTAATCAAAGGCATGGTCAGTGACGATTAATTTAAGCGGTCGCGCTTGGCTTAGCGGCCCACAAGCGGCTTTGTGGTTTCCTATGACACATGTTGGATAAACATTGTGCTTGGTATTCATATATTGGTTCTTTAGCGTCTTTGGGTTAAGTTATTGACCACTGAATTATGTGTGGTGGATTTAGTATGTGTTATTTTATACTCGCAGTACGTCCTGACTGAATTATGATTGGATTTACTCGTAGTATCTAGTGTTATAACTAGCCGCTCATCCTGGCTCTGTCCGGGTTGTTCTTGAATAAAAAAATAATAGCATGTAGTAATTATAATGTAGCTTTCTGATGGCGAATGATTGTTTTAATTGATTCAACAGTTTTCAAACCTTAAAAAAACACAATCAAAACTTTGCTCTTTATAATATAAGTGTAGATAATGTTGCAGTATATTATAATATTAACCCTTTTTTCACTGGTCATGAACTACTCTACTGTTCCGATTTCGACTATTTTATCATGTAAAATCACACACAGGCGCAAACATGTTACAATGTCAGGATAAGGTTCTTACATAGTTCTAAGAAAAAAAAAACTGAAAAATTTCCCGCTTTTCAGTTCGCACAAAGACAGACCAATGTCTGTTGGGTCAGCTACAAAAATATTTTCTTCTATAATACTTTATTCAGTAAGAGATTGGCTACTACTCGTGTTTAATAATTTTAATTCATGGTTTATCAATCTATTTTTAGATCTATTTGTAAAAAAAATATTGTACCTATGGGTATGAAACTGTACTGTCTCTTATTAAACATTGGTATTCTGTATGGTTACGTAACGATAAGATTATTATTAATTCATTTTTTTTTTTCTTTATTTCCATCCGTCTCGGTGTGCTAATGATATTATGTGTAAAATATCATCTATCGATTTACCTATCAAATTATTATAGAATTTAAAAAACAGACCGCGCGGCTTTCGCTAGCTTTCGCTCCGACGTTTAACAATTTTCACCTCTAACACATGAGCATAGACTTCAATTTTGTTAATCATCAACATTAAGACTTCAAACGGTATCCATGTTTGTTATTATATTGGCTTTAATATAATTAATTAGTGCTTTGGCTCATTGCGCTATTCGGTTGGATAGTGAGTTGATTAATTCACAAGGACCTATATCTTACTGAGGTGTACCGTTGATTTAATTATAATTGGCTTGTGGTTTGTATTAAGTTTTCGAAAACACAACAGTTGGAGTGAAATTCGTTGGCTCGATTTATAGAATGTTCTAGAACATTCGAGGACGTTCGAGAATGTTCGATCTGCTTGGCACGTGTCGCTTACCATTGGGAAAGGAATCTTAGAAGTTCAGAGGTGCCATCGAACTTTCAAGTAATCTGTGTATTTAGTTCTATCGATAGTATTCACTGTTATTTGAGGACAAGAAATGTACCAACAAGTTTTCTAGCATATTCTTGTCTCTGAATTTTATTAAATCAAAATTCCGAAATATTTTAAGTGTTATTTTAATTCATATTCCCTGAAGTGTCGGTTGAATATTAATATTTTATTTTAAATACCTTTAAACTTTTTTAAATTAAACGACCTTTGGCTGCCGTAGTTAATGAAATATTTAAGAGCAAGCATTAAGCATTATTTTACATTATTTATTTAAGCATTTATTTATTTTTTCTCTATTATAATATACAATTTAATTAATGAAATGAATTATAACTTGGTTGTTGAATATATTAATTTACAAAAAACATATTCTACGGTACTCCATAGCCCTAACAATACAGCAAGATAAATACACAGTATAAAAACACTGACACATTTTTCAACAACTTTTTTTATTTAACTAAACTTACACGTGTAACTTTACAAGTGAGACGCCTTATTCATTCGACAAAAGAATGTCGCAACAAGAATCAACATGAAACTCATCGTTACTGTTACTACTAGAATAAAAGAACAATGCTAAAATGATTTTACATGTTTTTATGATGTCAAAGGAGCTTGTGGAGCGCCTGTTGGTAAGCAGCACAACTCATGAACATTTGCAGTATTTTAGGGTGCTTTTTTGACCGCCTCCTCGGTGCAGTGGTTGACGCGTGAGCGTAACACCAAGGGGTCCTGGGATTCCCGGTGGAGACGAAGAAAAAAAATGTCTTGGTCTGGTAGGACACAGAAGGCTGATCACCTACTTGTCCCTTAAAAAAGAAAATCGATCAGTGAAACAGATGTATAATCCATCTGCCCCTTACCCCACTAGGGGACATGGGACTTCACTTTTTAGGGTGCTTTTCCGCCAATAATGTGCGATATTGTGTAGCGAGGAATGTGTTTGTAAAAAACCGATTGTATCGCTTCAAACGCTAATTGCTTCAAACTTCAAACTAATTGAACAAATACACATCCTCGCACATTATTTAAAAGCACCCTTAAGATGGTTTGCAGATCTACAAATGGATTACCAACGTCAAAAGGACATAGAACTCATCTACATAATATATTATAAACTGTGTAACTATGTACTTTTGTAAATAACACTTCTAAAATACTTCTAAAAATAACTAACTTACACACAACATCCGATAAGAGTAAATAATAAAATAAAAACCTGGATTCTAAAGAACCGTTTCCGAAATCACGTTCTAATCAGTACATAATTGATCTAAAATACAGTTGAAATTCCCTTTTAAAACGGCAACCAAACGTGCGATGTACATTACAAAGCTTGGCTTTTAGTCCGGCCAATGTAACGTAGTAATAAAAATTTATATCAGGTACAATTCACCTCTTGTTGGAACGAATTCGAATTTTGCGGAACGAAGCGCAATAACTGCTTTTACGGTTAGAATAATCTGTTTATTTTTAGTGTTAGAGAGGTGTGAATGGTTAGTTCACTCAAATATGGGTATTGGAAATGTGTTCTATGTAAGCGATCTTTTGATGTTGAATGGAATGAAAAAGATAGGCTTTTCATGCGTTGAGGTATCGCTTAATTCAGAAATGTTGTAAAAAATCTGTGATTCTTTCTGTAGGATATATACGTGGGTGTGTTTTTTATGTTAATAATTAATTAGCCATGAATCTCCTTTTGTAAAGTTGGTTACTTATTATTTTTCTACGTTGTGGAGTTAATTTGCATGCTTATCTTTTTTAAGTAGTATGTTAAAAATTAAAATAAAAACAAAGATTTTGTAGCAATAAAAAATATATATTTCGCACAAGTTACACAACTCAAGGTTTTAAAGCAAAACTATACTCTTGATTCTCATATAAATAACACCGCCAACTTCAATGTAACTATTCCTTACTATCTGATTAAAATAATACATGTTTGACTAAGCATTTCTAATTAATAAGGGTTTATACTACTATTAAAACACATATCAAACTTTAACTTGCGTGTAACTAATAAGAACCATAACAGTGTAAGTGTTCGCTCGTTCTTTAAGCCTCTTTAAAACTTGGCAGATGTTGAACGAAACTTTGACAATATTTAATAACTTGCGGATCGTTGAACTATTTTTCAAGTATTTATGGAAACTATTCACATACTAAATACGACATACCTAGTTGAGAATAATGTAATAGAATGTAATTCTTATGAAAGGTTTTTATTCCTCTTAGATTGCACGAGCACACGCTGTTTTGCCCTATGGCCCCTTTTTTGTGTTTTCTCTTCGAAAGAACATTTCTTGTGTCTTAACAAAAACCTTTAAAAAATAGACCAATTGGTCAAGGCGTTCTCGACGCTTACACATTTTGCGATTAATTTTTATTTTATTAATTTACACATAATATAGAGCCAAAGACTCTACTCATGTTTAAATAGTTTTATTATGCTGTGTTTAATTATAAAATAAATTTTATCCATCCTTACATTAATCTTTACTCATATCTATATTATTATAAAGCTAAAGAGTATGTTTGTTTGTTTGTTTAACTCAAAAACTTACTGGTCCGATTTGAAAAATTTTTCGGTGTTAGTTCATTTATCGAGGAAGGCTATAGGCTATTATCATCATAATATATCATCACGCTTAGACCAACAGGAAAGGAGCACTATGGGTAAAACCACAGGGCACAGCTAGTTTCTAAATAAGCATTACAGTTTTTGTGGAAGAAAATCGGCGATCTTTGTGTTAAAGTTTTATGAGCCAGATAGTTTTCAACGACCTGCAAGCTATTATTTAGCGAAGTTTAACTAGAAAACACCTGTTTAATTCCTAAACAGGTATTTGAATCGTATAGGTATATTAGTTTTCTTATTGTTATTTAAGTTAACAACTTTCTCGATTTGTAACTTTTCTTATTTACCAACTTGTGAGCATTGCTAATGTGTTGGATAAAGTTCATTATTTGTTTAAAGTCTTGTGTTGTTCGTTGTGTAATAATATTGAATTACCATAGGCGAGTTATGAAAGAGAAAGTTAAATATGATTTTATATTATTAATGCGAGTGTCTGAATAGGGATGAGAATGTTTGTGTTACTTAAACGAAAAAACGACTCGTCTCGGTAATATAGATAAGACATCAAAATAACACATGAGCAATAAAAATATTTTATATTGCCCACGACTTCGTCCACGGGTGAGTCCGCGGGGCACAGCTAGTATATAGTAGCTAGTATAAAATGCAACTTTAGGCAATAAAAGTACGTACAAGCTCGAAGTAATCGATAATATGAAGAGCTTTTGAAGCGCTATAGTCTATAACTAGCAGATGATATAATATGTCTGACGCTATAACTTTAGTATTGAAAATTAAACTATAAAAACTACATAATATAGGTACTTTTACCCCTTGCCTGGTCATGCTTTGTTATTTAAGTGTGTCCTTAAAACAACAAAGAACCTTTAATTTTATTGAAGTGAATTGAGAGCTTTTCATCACTTACCATCTGGTTTAAAACTTAAAAAACCTTCATAATATAGGTAGTTTAATTCAGTGCATAGTGATGCTTTGAATTATTTACGTGTGTCCGTAAACCTTTTCGATATTTAAGAAATTTTGAGAAAGTCTTTGATCACTTAACAACTTGTTTTTGAATACCTACATTTTCGTTTGATTTACTACTAACTAATCAAGTTACTACTAATCAAAACATTCAAACTAATTTAGATAGGGCAAGTCCCTTAACTTGTCACTACATAGTATAAAACAAAGTCGCTTTCCCTGTCCCTATGTCCCTATGTCCCTATGTCCCTTTGTACGCTTAAATCTTTGAAACTACGCAACGGATTTTGATGCGGTTTTTTTTAATAGATAGAGTGATTCAAGAGGAAGGTTTATATGTATAATAACATCCATTAAATAGTGGAGAAGTACTGTTATTTTTGAGGTTTCTAATGTGATGTCGTAAAAAATTACATTGTTTCCGCTTATATTGCAAACGCAGGCTGACGACTAAATAACCCTACGAGTTTTATCAAAATAATGTACTAAGTATTATACACATTGAAAAGGTCTACAGAAAAGTCCGCGATGGTATATGTCTATCTCTTATGGATAACCCACAATAACATTTTTTTGTCATTTACTTTTTACGACAAATAATAGCTAATTTTCGAAGCGATTTTCACCAATACAGCATTGATCCTTAACCAATTAAATACCTTGAATACATTGTTCATTTAATATAGATCTATATGGCACTTTACACCGTATGATTTAAGTGAATATTTTCGAAGATATTACAGATTTAAAAATTGCGGGACTTAGCGTTTGCGGCGGTACCGGCCGGCCGGCCGCTATGTTTTTATATACAACGTTCACAGTGTAGTGTATTTAGTATCAGCATTGCACCCGTGCGAAGCCGGGGCGGGTCGCTAGTTAAATATAATTTTCATTCGAATTTGCCCTGCAATATATGAACCAAAGACTTCTTCAGAAATTCAAACATATATTAACCTTTTCTAGAGAAAATAATACGAAAACTGATAATAATTTACTTGCTTTTATAATTTTCAATACGAATAAATTAAACGATAAAATACATGTAAGTACACATTCTTGAGTAAAAAGCACGATTAAGGCAATTATATAAAATAATAACACGTTTGCGTGAATACAGCGATAGTATATCTCAAACTACAAGAATCTTGAAACAGTCGTTAAGTAAAAGCATTGAGAACACGAAAACTACTGTTAAATAAACGAAACATACTTTAAAAGTTGTACATTTGTTGAAATTTTATAAATTCGTAAAGTTTCCGCTATGATTCTTGATAAAGGACTGTTATGGCCCTTTTTTCATTGTTTTAACGACTTTTTCTTTCTATGAATGATAATACTACAAAAGATGAATTTTAAATAACAATTGTATAAAAAAGTGTCCCCTAGTGGGGTAAGGGGCAGATGCATTATACATCTGTTTCACTGATCGATTTCTTTAGGGATAAGTAGGTGATCAGCCTTCTGTGTCCTGCCAGACGAGGACATTTTTTTTTTCGTCTCCACGAATCGAACTAGGCTCTTGCGTCAAACATTGTACCAAAGAGGCGGTCTAACATCGTAGTATCGGCTTACCAATTTGTTCGTATTAACTTGTTATTGTATCTTCTTACCCCAGAATTGTCTCTTAATTTAGAAAGCACTAAAACCCAACATTATTAATGGCTTCACACATGCTTGGTTCTATTAAATAAGCCGTAAATTTGCGAATGTACACCGAGTAAATCTTCCCCTTGAAGTCATTGCTCTGAGTGTAACGATGTGTGTTGGATTAAGTGATTTTTAAGACGCGATAAACTCCGTATCAAATTAATACATTTTATCGACAACATTATCGTATTTTAGTCAAAGGAAAATACTCATAGTTACTGTTCCTTTAGGATTTTCGGTATATTAACTATCCTATCTTTTAACCTCTATGTATGTGCTAAATTTCATTGTAATCGGTTCAGTAGTATTTGCGTGAAGGAGTAACAAACAAACATGTAATTATAATATTAGTAGGTTGGTCAAAACGATCGCGGACAAATTCCGTCAATACCCTATATATAAATAGGGTATAATAAATTATATATTAAGAGTATGTTATACCTATAGATGGGTGTGAATTCTTATTAAATTATCTACTAGCTGGCCCCACAATTTTTCTGGGTGTCTTCACGTGAACTGTGAAACGACAAAGTTTAACTACTCGTCAAAGTTTTCTTAAGTTTTCCAATTTTCCACACATCTATCTTCTTTTTAGAGAAATTCTCCTAATTAAAAAAATAAAAATAAAAAATCGGTTGAGCCGTTTATAACAAATGCCAATCCATGGTTGGCATAGTTAATTGGCATTATGCAATTTTTTCAATAGCGTATACTTCGTTATTCACAAGTTGTTTCTTTTTCTACCCTTTATATCTCCCTCTTAACGCTTTTCCTTAGCAAAACCCTTACAACGTTCAATTAATTAAAAACTCTAACCCATAAAAAACACTAAAGTCTCAAATGAAAAAGCAATCTATAATATTATTTAATCACTACAAACAGAAAGCCTGTATAATTCAATTAGTTGGTAGCTTATCGTTTAATTTATATTACAGTTTGACGTTAAGATCTCTTAATAATTCAATTTGTAATGAAAAGTACTCATTGTATTATTACATTATATAATTAGCGCGAGCTTGCCATGTCTTAGTAGTATTATTTCCAGTGTGGGAAAGGGATGGCACTAGACGATCTATATAGCGCTGTCCTGTTTGCACACTGGAAGTAATCTATACTAATACATAATAATATTATAAAGCTAAAGAGTTTGTTTGCTAGATTGAACGCGCTAATCTCGAGAACTACTGGTCCGATTTGAAAAATTATTTCGGTGTTAGATAGCCTATTTATTGAGGAAAGCTATAGGCTATATATCATCTCGCTAAGACCAACAGAAGCGGAGCACTACGGGTAAAACCGCGAAGCACACTGCATAGCTAGTTCTTCTATAAGACATCATGGTACGAGCAGAAGTTTGCTAATTTATCAGTCCGTAATTGGCTTGTCTTCTATCGTAGCGGTGGGAAACTTGTATCTTGAACACGCAGCTTTTCCATGTCTTGTGGAACTATAATTATGGTTACTGTATTACGTAGTTTATTATTAAAAGACGTTTGTATTACGAATTCGACTTCCTTATAATTTATTATAAAATACTTTTGCTACTACTTTCGAAATACTACAGTATTTATTATTGACTATTGAGCTAAAATAAACAACTAATTACAGCAACAAAAAAATTAAATGCAGAAATATATCTAAGCCTTAGAAAGAATACAAGGTTAACGAAAGCTTTTTTTTGTGTTCCAGATTAGACATGCGCAAAACAGTACGTCAAATAGTAATGCAACATCACGCATCACTTCCACGGAAGTGATATTACTCCGTAACATCACACATTACCCGATCGATTTTTATTTTTTTAATGAAATGATGACCGAGTAATGTTTAAGGTGATATGTGAAGTATTACAGATCATATTGAAAAATAGCAATAATAACTGCAATACTTATTACATATCGTAAAATTACAATTTAAGTAAATATTTAAAAAATGTAGTTGATTTTCCCTCATACTTGGCCACGTACTTTATGTTGTTTGTTAATAATTGCCGAAGTGATGAGTGATGCGAGTGATGTTTGTAACTGATGCGTAATGCGTGATGTTGCATTACGTGTCAAAGTGATATTACTTTTGTACTATTACACGCATTACCTACCCATGTCTATTCCAGATCTACTATCGAAGTAAAAAAGTGACAGAATATCGCGTACTACGTCGTAACTATCATGGAAATATATTTGAATGTATGAATTTTCATCACTTGATTTTAAAACACACATTTATAATTTAAAAAATTAATACTTAAGTACTAGGTATAATTATTAATGTATGAAGTGTATAAAATATATTTGTTGTACCTAGCATAAAACCTAGCACATCTCTATAATGAAAAATGCTAACCACACTAACGAGACAGTCAACCTATCAACTAATTTTATGAATTTTACACGGCAGCATGCACTAATTAATTACGCCGTAACTTTCAATGGTTGTCATCAATATTGCATCGATGCAATTAACCCACTTCAAGTACAAGCCATTGATATTAATGAGAGTTTGTAATAAATCATATTTTGTTTTTTTTTTAACACGCTTTTAAAGAGCAACTATGGAGTTTCTTGCCGGTTTTTCTCCATACATATACTGCTTTCCGAATCGGTGGTAAATGTTAAAATATCATATTATGACGATTCAAAAGTGCTTCTGGAGAAGACTAATTGAATGAATAAATGTTTTATTAGTGTATTAGCTTCAAATGTATGTTTGTAACCGACATGTAACCGACTCCTTTACTCGATTTTTAACAACAAACAAACATATTGAATTCAAACATTGTTCACTTATCAAGGATCGGTGACATTATTATTATTTTTATTTATTTACTAGATTTCCGCCCGCGGCTTCGCCCACGTTTTCAAAGGAAAACCCGCATAGTTCCCGTTCCCGTGGGAATTCCGGGATAAAACCTATCCTATGTGTTAATCCAAGTTACCCTCTATATGTGTGCTAAATTTCATTGTAATCGGTTCAGTAGTTTTTACGTGAAAGAGTAACAAACATCCATACATCCATACTATATATATACTTATAATAGTATTAAGAAAGATTTATTTATTGCAATAATTTCAAAGTTTAAGGCGGTTTCCGCGTGTTTTTATTTAACCTGTAACCATTATTTATAACAAGAACAATAATATAGCATGACTCGGTAATATTTTGAATCATTAAGGAAATTTTTCCCGCCTTTAATAAAATGTAGGCTTTGTTCTCGTAGGTGTTATAAAAAATATGTTGTTTATCATGTGTATTGAGCATGTCAAGGGTATCAATTTGGTGATATTTACCTCACAATTGAAATATGTTGTCATTAAGAAAAGGGTCTTATTTATTTAAAAGTACATTCAAATTCTTCTTTGTTTATTTTTTTATATTGATCAAGTTGAGCAAATAATTTGCAAATTATTTTCATGTGTCGAAGAAAACATGATGTACGACATTACAAAGGGAGTAGAAACAAGGTAGATTTTAATGATTAACATTTATAAAAATAATGATGATCAAACTCTACATAAACTAAGTTCACAATTAACAAAAAATGTTCATACTTTTCATATTGTAACATCAAAGACGTTATATTCAAATTTTCATCCAATTTAAGCAATCTATTTACATTTACATCAAACATTGTAATAAGGGAAGGTTTAGTTGAATATTTCCAAATTAATAGTGAAATGGTAAGATACCTACTACCTATATAATTACTTTGCGAGGGTAACAATTGAAATGTTGAAGGGATCAAAGGCCTTTAATTATATTTAAAACATAGTAGGTATTTTGTACAATCGAATTCCTTGCTTAAAATTATTATCTGTATTATAATTACTCACAATTACATACACTTAGTAGAACAAGGTCGCTTTCCGCCGTCCGTCTTTAAATTACTTAACTGATTTTGATGGGGTTTTTTTTAGTAGTAGTGTAAGTTTTTTTTTAATAATTTGTTATGGCAAAGAGGGTGAAAAGCTAGTTAATATAATAAACATCACAAAAATTCAGTTCGCAAACAGTAAAGTAACAAAAAATGCGTTATCCGAACCACCTCTGGCAAGGTCTCAGCCGAAAGCCCAAAAACTTTCACCGAATTAAACGTAAAGTTATTTAGGGATAAAAGTGTGTAATTCAAAAGCTTGTCCAAGGTACAAAATGTGGAATTAGGGAACTAGATAAAGCATCATGTGCATGCTATATTATACAGTACCTACTTGTTTTTTTTTTAATTAGTAATTCTGAAAATCTATATCTTAATGAGAATCTTTCGTTAGTTAAATATTATTACAATAAATTAAAAGTATTGTATTTTATATATTATACTAGCGGTCCGCCCCGGCTTCGCCCGTGGTACATATGAAAAATAGATGTTGGCCGATTCTCAGACTTACCCGATATGCACAGAAAATTTCATGAGAATCGGTCCACCCGTTTCGGAGGAGTATGCAGACTAACATTGTGACACGAGAATTTTATATATAAGAATATTCATCTCGAAAACAATTTAAGAAATGAAGAAAGTGATAATAAGCTATAATAAGTAGGAACCTATGCTACGTTTATGTCTAGATTTCCTTAGGTATTCCATAGGTGTCCTCGTATTCTATAGGTATCTATCGCCCAACGCTGCCCATTGCGAAGGACAGTTACTATGAATTTTTTGCCAATTTTCGTACGAGGTACGTAGTCAAAACCTATGACACTTTCCAAAGGGCTTCCTATATCCAGTTTACAAACCACATCTACGTGCCTATTTCCTTGGTCCATTCCACCGGCAAATCCCTCAATTACACGGGGTCTCAGGAACTTTATATTTTTATATTTTATACAGCCCGGATAAAGGGTTGATGCTTTTTATTTCACCTCAGTGTTAAGGAGATTATGCTCAGATTACTCTTTAAAAAGCATTTTCTATGAATGAAAATGAAATCTCAGTACACAGTGCATCAATGGAATTCTATTTTTCTTTTGTTAATAAAGTCTGAAATAGACTTCTTGAATATTATTCATAGAAATGTTTTTGTGTTTACAAATAGTTGTTTTATGATATTTAAATGTATACATCTGTATAATTTTAGTGTTAAATTGAAATTGTATATTTTATTAAGAATCTTTCTTACACTCGAAATCTTTCATCTTTAATGAATTTTATTATTTTTCACTTTCATTATATTCGTTATATTAGCCAGAATTAAACATTTGACATAGATTTGCTTTTATAAATTGTAACCGCTTTTCTTCTAAGAAATATTCATTTTAATATTTAAAAGTGTGAATAAAATTAGTATTTTTACAAACTTTTGTGAATTTTTTCTGTTCTATAAATTGGAGTTAAATTAAGTTAAAAATAGAGGTCAAAAGAAATGAACTGTTAAAGATAAATTCGTGAATAAACAAACTAAGAGGATTGAGTATCTGAAAAATTGTGCATTTTTATTTAAAATCCTTTATAAAGATATAAAAATATGGGAAACTAATACCAAAGTATTAATAAATAAAAATACACCCACTAGGCACTAATCATACAAATAACACACGCATTTGAGGCCGTTTCAAAATAGTTGCCAAATTATGCAGGATTTATGTCAAAAGCAAAACGCAATAAACTTAAAATAATAATATGTATTCCACATATCCAAGTAAAATATTTTTAACTGCACTTATTGCACTTATCGGTTTTCCTATTGAAACCATAAGTCAAAATTCGCAATATCTATTAGCTTTTGCGCTTTGCGGCTTTGCGTTTTATATAATATTTTATTTTTGTGGTAAAGAATATTTGCTAAAAATTTTATTTTAAAAATGCTCTTTTTAATACGCTTTTAACTTCACTTGGATATTTTTTGATGTATTCTACTTTTCGGAGTATAATCCCGTGTTATTAAGACAGAGATAAAAATTATGTTGAGAAGTATTTTCATCTTTGATATTAGTTTTATATGAAAACGACATTCAGTAGTTATCAAAAATTCGGCAGGCAACACCTCTCCCTACTTTTTGGGAGGAGCCATTAATTAAAGAAGAAGAAGACAACACCACTGGTTCAAATATAAAAGAAAGAAGCGTAGATAGAATGATTTTTGGTTTCAAACTCAATATCAAATTCAAACTATTGCTGAGAATCTTTAAAAATACTGTTTTTATACGCTTAAAGAAATTGAAAAGTTAACAAAAAAGTTTTCCCGCAACGCAAGAGTGGTAATGAATTAAACCTTTACATAATAATACGAGATACGTAATTCGCGTAATATATGACGAAAGCACATCAAAATAGTTGACTCAGAAAAGCCTCTCACCACAAACAGTAAACTCTTCCGTTGACCTTGGCCTAAACAAACATGTTACAGGGATTTATGTTGTGGATCAAGATGAGAAATTAGCAAAATAAGCTTGTCTATTTTTAGGATGGATGTAAAAAGGATTGAAGATGATTTTATGTGTTTAATAGGTAATAGTTGTTTGTATCAATATGTAAATGCAGCACAGATAAATTACGCATACGTACCTAGGTATATATTTATATATAAACTAGAGGTCCACCCCGGCTTCGCCCGTGGTACATATTTCGCAATAAAAGGTAGCCTATGTCCTTTCTCGGGTATCAAAATATATCCATACCAAATTTCATGCAAATTGGTTCAGTAGTTTAGGCGTGATTGAGTAACAGACAGACAGACAGAGTTACTTTCGCATTTATAATATTAGTATGGATAACTAAATTTATGGATTTGTTTATTGCTTTACTTGGTTATAATCTATAAAATAACTCTACACTCATCTATTTAATTTAAAGTAAAGTCCCATGTCCCCAATAAATTGGGGCATGGGGCAGATACATTATACATCTGTTTCACTGATCGATTTTTTCTATATAATTTAACCAACCAATACGTTTCCATTATAAAACATACAAACAAACAAACTCTTCACCCTTATAATATTATATATACTATATTTATTACATTACACAAAAAAAAATTAACTATCAGTTACAAATTGCCCGGTCTCCCCCAAACCGTATCAACGCTGAATATTACGTGTTCCACAAAGGCTCAATGTGAGAGGTCTACAAAAGCGTATAACTGAACTTTACTTTGCCACATTCCTTTCACATGCACGCTTTTGAATACACGGGCAGGGGTTGTGTAATACGATACGATACGATACGATGCGAAATACATATAATTAATATAATGCATATTTAATATATTGACATAATATTTCCTATTCTATAATAAGATAGAGTCAGAGATAGATAGAGAAATATTTCTTAATCCATACTAATATTATAAATGCGAAAGTAACTCTGTCTGTCTGTCTGCTACTCAATCACGCCTAAACTACTGAACCAATTTGCATGAAATTTAGTATGGAGATATTTTGATACCCAAGAAAGGACATAGGCTACCTTTTATTGCGAAATATGTACCACGGGCGAAGCCGGGGCGGACCTCTAGTATTATTATAAATTATTACATTTCCACTTCAGTAATAATTTGTCTAAAATGTTGAAGATGTGTTTAAAGAATAGAGAGGAAGGATCACGTAAAAGTGATGTTGATATTCGTCTAAATGATTTTTAGACGAATATCAACATCACTTTTACGCCAACAAGATAAAACAAATCGTCTTATAATAAATACTTAGAATCGTTTAAATCCAATATTTGAAACTCTATCAAACTGACACTAAACGTATATTCCTTCACCTAAAAATATATAAACTAATAACAAAATAATATACTTCAAACTATCCTTAACACATGCATAAAACGTAACATTTTTGGTGGAAAGTAAATACGTTCGTTCATATCAAGCATCATTTGAAACTAGGTTCAAAACGTAGAGTTTTACAAAAATCTATACCAAACGTTCCCGCCCAAAAGCATCTCCCGTATATTTCTGTAATATGAAACGTTTCGCGTGCCTCACGTGAATATTTAGCTCTATTGAAGCATCGTAATATTGTACTAAGAACCGAGCTTGACAGATCCGCCATGCGAGCTTTATCAGTTTTGGTAAGGAAGTTCCAACTTGAGGTCTATAATAGAGGAGGTATATCATATTATTTATTTATTTTATTTATTTATTTACACTTTATTGTGCTGGCATAAGTACAAATTAATCCTTAAAATTAAAACTTAAAAACTAGTCCAGCACAGAAGGCGGCCTTATCACTTAAGAGTGATCTCTTCCAGGCAACCTACTGTGTGGAGTAATATTATGAAAGAGGAGGTAGGTAGGAAGTACAAAATATATATATAGCTATATATGTTCTATAATAAATACATACATATAAAATATTATATATATTACATATAATATAATATAATACACATTCAAATAATAAATATAATATAATAAATATAATATATATATACATAAACTCATACTGTAGTTTAGATAGAAAAATAAAGTAAAACACAAATAAATAAATTAATTAATCTTACTAAT
>CAJQZN010040525.1:0-26255 GCA_907164685.1 Colias eurytheme
AATAGAAGTGAATCATAAATATTATGACCCCTTATAGGTGCGAGCGATATAGCACGATATCAAACGCTCATGTGCAAGAGAGATGGCATGCACTTGACCGCCGGGTTAGATGGTTTTCTTTATTAGCGCGGGTTATAATATGATTAATAGATGTCAATCCATTGAAATAAACACCAATATGCAGTAATGTCTGACAAGCTGCGGTAACAATTCGGAACTTGATTAGCCGTGATTGACGTCTTATCAATATAATACCGTTTTAATGCAATCAATATTTTGAAGGCGTGTGTATATTGCAAATTATAGCTGTGTAGGTAATGTACAAGTTACTGTAGTGTCAAGTGTGATAGGTTAATAAAAAATTTATTAACTGGTAGTGTTATCAAGTAATGTTAACTATATTTTGAACTTTATGAATATCAATAAGCTTACTGAGCGTGATTAGAAAAATATTTATTTAAAATATTCCTCAAGTAGCAATCTATGTTAATCGTAATAAAGGAAGCAAACTAATAAGATATTAAAATTTCTACTCACCGTTAAAGCGAAAGTTGTAAACAATTATAAAAGAACTACCTAGCATTTAAATGTGTGAATAAAAAGAAATATTAATTCAAGCATTATTTACACCAACAATTGACCATTCATCAAAACCAAGGAAACCGACGTCCGTATTTAAAAATACTTTATCGGTCGTCTAAGCGTCGGAATCGTTATTTAATGTGAAGAAAAAAACTATATTTTCTAAAGTTCTGGTTCAGAGTGTCTTAATTACCGGTTTACTATGATTTATTATATAACGTCGGAATAATTTTTAAGTCGGCTCAATGATGGTTTGAACAGGTTGCTTCGCCGGCGGCGCGTTGGGAATTGGGGCAAAGAGAAATATTATAAAGATTGTCTTGACAGTTTAAAGACCACTGATGTTCTTTATTGTTACACCTTGAGAATAATTAAGTATCTATGAATAAAAATTAAAGTCGGAGTTTATTGACGTAACAGCACATGATTGATTTTAGTAAATATCGCGTAGGTAAGTTATGTCGTGATTGTATCGGATTGTATTTATTACAGTGTACCTTTGTTAAATCATATTTTAAGCTATGCTATATGTCATAATATTTTATACTTAACTTTATCAAACTAACAAATAAGTATCTAAATTGTCTTCCCTAATAATTTTCGTTAAAATGTTGTTTTTGTTTTTACAATCATCTCCTCTAACACAAAAATTATATTTCACTGTGTAATTGTCAATACTATCACATTATAAACCCCCTATTTTCATACCAATTCAATTCAAAAACCCATAATCACAGTGTCAGTTCTACTTTCCGCTTAATCTTTGAAAGCGCATCGCGGGCGCATGCAAGTCACTAGACGGTATAAATAATACTATAATCACAAGAAATTATCCTCTAGCATGTCAGTAATTCTGCTTCTTGCATAGCTTATTACAGAGCTAGGGACCTATTTTCATATTCGAATCGTCATTATTGATCACTCGTAAAAGAAAATTGAGCTTAGAAACTCGTTCTTATCAAAATGTGATTCGAGATAATCTTGAGGTATTTGTGCTATGTTTTGTAAGATACTCGATTTTCTGATTATTTACACGATTCTACAGGTGCTTATGGCGTTTTATGTTTTATATAATAAGTTCACTACAACGAATAACAAATATGTGATCTAGTAGAAGAGATTTTGATACCAATTTCGTACCTATGTACGAAACTGGTGGTTATTTTACACTTTTTAACATTTCGTCGTAAATATAAACTCTTTATTAACAAATATTATAAATTTATATCATAACTAGCGGTCCGCCCCGGCTTCGCCCGTGGTACATATGAAAAATAGATGTTGGCCGATACTCAGACTTACCCGATATGCACAGAAAATTTCATGAGAATCGGTCCACCCGTTTCGGAGGAGTATGCAGACTAACATTGTGACACGAGAATTTTATATATAAGATTGATGTTTCCTGCCAGTAACATATCAGATTAATAATTACTAGAAACAATTATTAGATATAAACCATCGATTAATATAATAACTAATTGTATTATTACTCTATGAGTACCTACTTGCACCGAGATGTACCATTGTCTTTCTCCTACTGTTATTGTTGATAGTTCAGAATTCCAAGACGCTCGTAACTAAATCCCGACTACTTAATTCAAACTGCACGAGCCAGCGCATAAATAACAAACAAAGAAAGCACTAAGATCACCTCTCATAATTAAGAAAGATAAACAATTGGCGATTGTTCTACCGCACAAGAATATGACGTCAGCACCGGCGATATTTATTAAAGGAAAGAATGCTGGAACAATGTACTTAAAGGAGTACATCGTTAATTGCAAACAGACATGACGCTTGCTTCTGCTGAACCCATGTCTTCAGTTGAGTTATGCAAATATGTATCGATAACAATGTAGGTATGTGATGCTTGGTGCACATTGATTAATTAATTTGTTTTTATATTATATAGAGTTGAGACCTTTTTAGTGCTGAAAAAGAACGTAATGTAAGCCTTTCTTTCGACCGACTGATAACTATAAGAACCCTAGCACTATTTTAATATGAAATGATTTTGGTCCTCTATACATACTTGAAAACTTTTTACCCCTTTTCAAATTTTCAGCACAGTTAAATGCTCTAATATTACCTATGTATAATGGAAGAAACATCCAAGCATTTAATGTTATTATGGTAATCGCACGCGTGGGTATCAGTTCATGAGAACCTATAAAAATCAATGGACTGAAAAAATGGACCCCGAGTTAACGTAGTCAGGATAATATCCACACTGTTTTGTGACCCGAAATTTTACACGATTGGAATCGATGTACTCAAAAAGGTTTTCCGGTTTCCTTCTTCTAATAAATGGCATTTAAGGGGAAAATTATTGAAAGCTATACTAAGAAAATATTGGTATTCTTCTTGTGTTGTGAGAAATTTTCAAACTTCTAAATACATTATTAAAATGACTTTGCGCATAATGATAGCCTATTCTCTAAATAGAAAGCAAACATCAATGGAATATTAAATTAAATTAAATTGTATATTGACATGATTTTAAAAGAGCAACAATGGAGTTTCTTGTCGGTTCTTCTCCATAGATAATGCTTTCCGAATCGGTGGTAAATGTAAAAATATGTAATGACGATTCAAAAGTGCTTCTAGAAGAAGTCTAACTGAATAAATAAATGTTTGAGTTTGATTTTGAAATAAACTAAATACAAATATGTTAATACAATTATACTTTAGCATAGTTTAATGTTTTATAAAAAGAGCTGCGAAAAGTCTTAAAAGCTTTGTTAGAAACAGTTTTCTAAAGTATGTAGCTTCTTGAACTCTGAACAGTAAAAGGGTTATAAACTTCCACACGATCAGCTAAGATCATAAAATAGCAAAACCAATTGTTTTATATCGACCACCGACATCGAAAATTCAATTGTTAATATAACAAAGATCATTGGTTATTCAATTGTTAATATAACAAAGATATATTGGTGTTCGTATGTACATTCATTTACACATATTGCTCCTGTAAAATTGCCAGTTTTCGTTAATTTATCCCGTAATATAATAATTGAACATTTACATTTATTTATTTTTACGATACAAAAAATCGTATTTAATGTGACAAATTTAAAATATTTTAACAATTTTCAATGGTAGTAAATACATTTATGGGAGTTATTTTAATACTAGATATTAAAAAAAACAGTAATAATCTTTATAAAATGGTTACAATAAAGAATTTACAAAGAAACGTGGGTCAAAAGAAAACAAAACATCAAATTCATTCACATATTTCATATAACACTAATTACAGAAATATTCGCTAGTATATAAAAACACGATCTAGTTTTATATAAATAAAGCTTAAAACAATTTCTCACATACATTTCGCTCAACCTTGCACATAACTGTATTAAGGCTCCATAACCTGAATTGACACTTGAATCTGCGATATAGATTTGCTATTTAACGGTCTGTGAAATAGCTGCATATTATGGTCGGATTACACTCGCTTAAAACTAAGTGCTTAGTGCTTGTCACTAATACTACGTTCCAAAATGTATTCTTTAGATATGTGCTTAGTATTAGTGTTGGTGAATTGAAATCGATTAAATTTGCTAAGCTTGCTGACCGTGTAAATAGATCGACAAGTTAATAAGAGACAAGTTTTGCCGACAAGTTAAAACATAAACCATTTCAAAGGGCTGGTCACTAATACCTACTACTAGCTCCTACAGTTACTTCTTACTTGCCAATATTGGGACTTATTGGTGCGAGAAGCACTAAGCACTTAGTTACTAAGTCCGTGTAAACCGGCCATAAGAATTTCGACTGTTAATACGAATTGCAATGTATCGGAGTGCAAATGCAAGTGATATATCATTTTATTTGCATAGATCTGACAGAGTTTCTGTAGTTGCATGACTTTATTAAGGCAATCGCTCGGTTAATTATTGCCATGGTTCTAGGTGGAGTTTGAACTTAATTTGTTTAGCACGCAATAGTTGTTTAAATAATATTCAATGGTGATGTAGTATTTTATATAGTATAGTATAATAAAGAAAAACAACGCTGAATGTGATTCTGCTTATTAACTGTATGTTTGTTGTGATGTAGAATTATTTTCGATTAAAATAATTCCGCCTTTTTACATATTAAAATATGAAAATATATAGATTAATGTTTGCTTACACAAAAAAGTTGGTAAGTCATATTAATCAAAACCTCTACTGAAATGTTATCAAGCTATGAAGGTTATTTAAACCCACACACTAAAAGTTTTGGATGTAACAAAACAAAAACAATCATACATCAACCTATCAATTTACTAATAATTTTATATGACCAAGGAACATTTAATTAGTTCTTTATTGGATTTTAAATAACTCCGACCCCTTTGTGAAACTGCGCCCCACCAGGCGGTCGATTACGTATGTTGGAAAACATTGGTAATGGATGATAAATTATATCATTTTTACCGTAAGTATGTCATAAAAGGAAAATATATAGACATTTGCTTCAATACGAAATGTAATTTAATGAAATGTTTTTATATTATATACTTTCGTCTCCAAATTAATTGAATTAACTACGGGGCAATTTAGTTGATGAAATAAATAATTTGTATAATGTTTCTAAAATATATTAGGCATCTATAAATTTTTTGTCTTACATATCAAGCTGAAAGCAAACGCAAAGTTAATAGAACATGCCTTTAGGTATGTCAATGACACGCTGTAAGCTATATTATTGAGTTTATTATAAGTATTTAAACTTTAAAATATAATTACTAGACTAATAAATTGCACCAATATAGATTACATTTAAAACTTTATTACCATTGGCTCCCATCTCACCATTACAAATCATAAAATTATATTTTTAATTACCATCAATAATCCAATGATTTGTATAAACTATAAACCAATGAAATGAGATCGTTTTGTATTGTTTTATTGTTTGTAATAATTTTATTGAATATCATGTGTGATCGTATTGATTACATACTTCGTAAATAGTAAGCTGATATTATGTTGCCAAATGTAAAAGAATGTCATGGATGCAGTTACAATCGATTTTGAGAACAGGTTGCTTCTTAGAATGTACTGTTATTGATCTGTATAATAAAGTTTTAAGTTTATTTTGAGGAATAAATAATATACATATAGGAATATGAATTATATAATGGATAATCTTTGTAGTATGGCTTATTCCCGCATCAAGGACATCAACTTCAGGATATATTCATTCATTTGTGTGTGTGTTATAGTAAGTGATTTTGTTTAAAATGATGCTCTATGAAACTAAGCTAAAATATTTCTACCATCCATTCGGCATCATACACAACGTTCAATGTTAAAAAACATGTAACAAATTGAAAATAATTTCCATATCAACAGTCAATATCGAGCAGGAAGCATTGCGCTATCTATTTTAAATCTCGCTAACAAGCTACTTTTACAGGGAACTAGATAACATATATAATGTGCAGTAATTTCGCAATTACCTACGTAAACATATCACGGTTTAATCAATACAACCCGGCGGCTACTGCTGATTGCTAACTATGTTCTAATCGTAATGGCCGATTCTGGTATGCCTTCATCTAACTGCAGCGTAGTAATGTTTTAATGTATACTTATTACTTTTTTATATAAATGTATATACTCTCTTTTAATAGTGTTATTTATAGTGGATAAGAACTGAAAATTACAAGTTGTTTTATAAAAGCTATATAAAAGTTATTTCTATAAAATAAGAGAATGTATAAAAGTAGAGTAATGTGAATAATTCAAATTACTATTTATTTTATGGGATTCTTTGAATTTTATTTGTAGTGATTAATTTTTTCTACATTATTCTTGCCAGATATAGTTCATTATAACAAACTGATGCAATTTTTTTTTAAAAACATGAATAATATGACAACTTTTGCTAACTTAGATTATGTGAAGTAACTTATTGCCTTAATTGTAGAGATACATTCCAAAAATCTAAATTAACTATTACTCTTGATAGATATTATTTTAGTCCTGTGAATTTACTACATATTAAAATCTAATATCTAATATATATTATAAAGGCGAAAGTTTGTAAGGATGTATGGATGTATGGATGTTTGTTACTCTTTCACGTAAAAACTACTGAACCGATTACAATGAAATTTAGCACACATATAGAGGGTAACTTGGATTAACACATAGGATAGGTTTTATCTCGGAAATCCCACGGGAACGGGAACTATGCGGGTTTTCCTTTGAAAACGCGGGCGAAGCCGCGGGCGGAAATCTAGTGTTAAATATTATCCTTGAAGCTTATAACCAGTGGCGTTGAATGCAGACCATAGTACTTAATACTGCAGGTAATGAGTCGCTATATCACAAGCTAGTGGCCAGCGGCTACGACTTTAAATAAAACTTCTTTGAAACTGGCTCATGAATCACTATGTAATCACTGTAAAACTATATGAGAATTTGCATCAGATATGAAACATGTTGTTTTTAATATGATCTTGTACAGGAATAAATGGTTGGGGATGTTATAATCTTGAAGGTATATTATAAAGTATTTATAGCATATTTTCAGGAAGATAAAGTTACCCATAAATATTTTGTTGATTGAAATTCATAAGCTTAACTGGCAACTACTAAAAAAAATTCGCTTATTTCAATTAGTGTGTGAAACCTTAACCTTAACACGATACTTTGCAACTTTACGATATTTTGCACGTCATTAATACGTTTTCAATAAAAACGCGTTATAAATACACATTTATCGTGCTAGCATCAGTGACAGCTGCTCTTATGATAATGTCGTCATATTCAGTAGGACGGAGGTACTTTGTTACCGCCCACCGCTCATTTCGCGTAATTATATGAAAAACGCTGTACTTGTATGATTAATTTTGTACATACAGGGTATGTATGTGTGGGTGAATGAATTATTGGGAGTATAGGAGACAGGATGGGGGCTTTTACTTATTTTAAATATACATATTTTCATGAGTATTGTATTTTTTAAACAATATTTATGGAAGTAGTATGACATTTAAATTTGTTTTCATATTACTTTATTATTCGATCTCGACATAATGGTTATTTTAGTTTTGGTTGTTTAAAATAAAAATAAAATAAAATATTTCCAAATGTTTATTTTCGAACAATATCATCAATCTTACATTAAAATGTAATTAATTATACAAATTGCAATTCTACTACTTAAACATAAAATGAAGCGAGATTTCGAGATTCACATTCATTAATTACTGTTTGTTTAACAAACAAACAAGACGATGACATTATCCTCCTTAAAAGCTCGTTTAATCGCAGACAAAAGGACCAAGACTTGAGAATACATACATCAAGTGGTCAAAATACGGTCGGTAGCGTTGAGTTGGGTGGTGTACGGCACGCGAACACTCCACTGCGTACGCGATTTGGCAACGCCTCCTGTGGACAAAGAGTAAGTATGTTATTGCAGATACTGCACTCAGATGTATAGTTCGCAGGTATAAACGTTAGTATATACGAGTATATTCTAACTGTAAATAAGTTCAAGGTTACTCTGAGATTATGTGCAGCGGAAACAGGTTAAATATTATAAAAGTAACAGTATAGTTATTAAAGTACTGCATGGAGTCATAAAACTGTTCTTAGTTGGCACAGGAAAAAACATCAATTAAATTATCATAGAGAAAAATGTATAATAATGTAGATTTGTTGCTTTTAAAGTTCATTTCCGTTAGATAAATTAATTTAGCTACAATCAAAATTTAAAAATTATTGTCATTAAAAGTCAATCTGGAAGAAGGAACAAAATTAAAATAATTTGTTTAATGAATATTTTTTTTGAATTTGAATATAAAATAAATAGATAAGAATCATTAGAAGATATCAATTACTAACTAGATATTTTTATAATGATGTTTTAAAATTCTATTTACATCCCTAAATAGTGCAATCGAAACGACGTGTCTAAATAGTTTCATGCTCATTGACATTGACTGCTTGCTTCGCTGCATGCGCCCGCGCAAAGCTTAATCTACATAATGACTTGTGTTCATTGGTAACTATTAACCTTCCGTATGTCCAGCGGTTAATTAGTACTCTCTCGATAAGAGGTAATTAGGTGTTTTATTCTTTGACCTTTTTTATTCGTTTTAATTTATTAGGTATTAATAAACATCTTAATGTAGAAGACACTTTTAAAATACGACTGATGAAGTTATTAATAGCATGCATAAGTAGTTGTATAGGTACTTTGACATAATTAAAATGAACGTAATATACGACTTATCACAAAGGCATTTTTAACCGAAGTTTCCAAAAATACCAACTACTGCTACGTAATAATATCTCGTTTTTGAAAAATTGTCCTATCTTTGTTACTTAGTTAAATAATATTAGATAACTTTTAAATTACTACAAAAGATTAAACCCCGCATGCTCAAATATTATAAAAGATACGTAACAATGTTATGCAGGCGTAAAATGTGAATGACTTTAAAACTGATTAGATAGTGGTGAGGAAATAAAACAGTAGTCATTTGAATGTGGGAATTATCAGCTACATAATAAAATATTTTAACTAATTTCTGACAAATTATAATTTTGGTCATTAAAAAAAGCATTTAATTCAAAGATAACATTAATATTTTATTCTTCAAAGTTCAAGTTTACCCACAATTTTACTTTTAATATGATGTAATAATCCCATACAATTTACAGCTTAGGTATACCATTGATGAATGGTTATTACTAAGCTTAAACAACTACAATCAATAAAATCACAAATATTCCAAATTATAAGCAACTAGGTTTCCGCCCGCGGCTTCGCCCGCGCAGTCAAAGAAAAACCCGCATTGTTCCCGTTCCCGTGGGATTGCCGGGATTGCGTCATTTTCCCGCGATAAAAAGTAGCCTATGTCCTTTCTCGGGTATCAAAATATCTCCATACCAAATTTCATGAAAATTGGTTCAGTAGTTTACGCGTGATTGAGTAACAGACAGACAGACAGACTTACTTTCGCATTTATATTATTAGTATGGATAATATAAGTAAAATAATGGTCATTTATTCAAAACCCGATTTTAGAGAAAGGGACATGTCACGTTTCAGAACCGGTTCTATAACATAAATATTTTGACATTTCAAAGGGTTCTCCTTCACCCTTCTAAACTAAAAGACCAAGGTCATTAAAAAAGGAATTACATATTTTGTTCACTCAAGAGTCGAAAGTGAATCTGAGTATCATGTATCATGTGTATTGAGTTTCATTGCTCTTAGTATTACGACTCGAATTAGCTGCGCTGTCAATGCAGCTATGAGCTAATTGAAAAGACTAATCTTGTGAATCATCATAGCTTTTAGGATTTTTATAGCTTCCGCCAGATATTCGCGACAAATTACAACGTTCAAATGTACCATAATTTTTTTGGTTCTTACAGAAATGTTAATATAATCACAACTAAGAAAAATAATATAGACTGCTTATGTATGAAAAATATTCAGAACGTTATCAAACCCAACTTCTTCAGGTATGAAGATAAATCACGTTACATTTATTACATTAGAACTTTCGACATTCCACTGAATTAAATTTTACACCTTACTTGCAAATGCGGTTGCAATCATTGAAATCTTTTTACAATTTGATCGTTTAACTTCCAATAGTCAGCACTATTGGATGTGGGTCACCAAGCGTCTTTATATAAAGGAGCGGAACTCAAAGGTGCAATCTCTCACCAACCTTTCATTTAACTTACTAGATGTAAAACGTTGATAGATGATGTGATAATATTGTTTGATCTTGAAATAAAAGTCTTTATAGCGGAGCGCAGCACGACAGAATGGTACAGAGCTAAAACTTGAATGAGGTGGTTGGATGGTATGAAGTGATTGATAAATGTTTAAATAGGTTAGAAGATATTTTATCGTTAAAATAGTTTCCTAATCTTCAGAAAAGAAGAAGAGTGAAGCTCTAGCCTAGTATGTACCTACTGTATTTACTTCAGCGTAATCTGCATGTTTCTAATAACATCACAAAATTTGTCGTACTTTTACGTAAGTTTATTGACACCTTTTGAGAATTCTATTATTTGCTAATAGATTATAGCAATCTAACTATATTATACTAGCATACTTACTATTATATGCTGCTTTTTTATATCCTTGTCGTTATATTATGCCGAGAAAACACAATACTAGGCAGTGTTATTAAGAATAACAAGCGATTATCCGTCAGTGTCACTTGTAAGGCGTTTATAGTTAATTGTGAACGGACGTTTAATTAACTCAGAGACAGAAATAAGTGCAGGCATAAATAAGTCAATTGTTCTTAGGCCTTATGAATATGGGGATAATTTATAACTGTTGGTGAATTAAATTTTGTTATGCTGATGCAAATTTAGAGCAATACTTTATTGTGTAAAGTGCAGAAGATATTTTCAATTTATAAACAATAAATTTCAATGTATAACTTCATTGTTTTGGTATTTTCGTTCCTTGCATTATCTATCTTAAAATTATAACTAAATATAATTGACCAATCAATCAACTGTCAATAACCCCTTTTCTGATGTTACTTTGAATAAAACAATAGATAGAGCCATTGTAGAGCCACTAAGTTAATAATAATTGAGGTAAATAAGCCTTTATCTGTTTAATAGTTACCTATTAAATTAAATATATAAGTAACGGTCATGTAACGTATTAAACAATATACCTTTCACACACATTTCCTTATCTATGCTTATGTCATTTTGTACTTAAACATTTTTGAAATTGAGTTCAAATTGCCACTTTCAAAAAGTCACCGAATAGTTCGTCTCATGTGTGTAGGAAATATTTGATGAGTACACAAATGTAAAACCTATGCAAACATAATATTAATTCTTCACGGGAAATGAGATGAAACGTGGGTCAACATAGAGGTAATATTTGCTTCTCGTACATAAATGTTTATACAACTCTTGACCTTATTACAACGAGTTAAGGGCCTTCGAATTTTTGTGATATGTTGGTGCAAGGTATAAAGGACCATTTAACCGTTGTACCATTGAATTTATACAATCTTTATTCTGTAATATATCTGGTGTGAACTGGCTTTGTTCGCGTTAATTGCTTGGAATTTCTTAAGACTAAATGCTTCGTTTTTTTATAAGATCTTGCACTATATTGTAGTGACACTTTTACAAAAACTCCGTATAATAAACCCTTTTCATTTATTCGTAAGATTTTCAATTGATAATGTATAACTTCAAGATAAGATTAAAGCAATATAAGCGCTTTATGTTCCCAAAAGTAGTTATAACTTGGACGTAATAATAAATGTATAATATTTTAATTGTAATTTGTATGTAATTATTTCAGCCTGTATTGTAGTATTCTATGTCATTCATTGTATCAAGCAAGACTTAATTAGAACGTATTAACACTAAAGAAGTAGAACATAGCCTATATTTACGGTCCTGTACTGTACCATCACACAAAAGTTAACAAAAAAACAAAAAGCAGAATTAAAAACATAAAAGCCATTGTGAAAGGTACCATTTCTTTAAGTTCCATTCTATAATTAATAATTTGTGTCATTTGAAAGGTATAGAATAAAGATTCCGACGGTGTCTTTGTCGGCGGCCCGTTGTTCCGGTGTGTAATTTAATAATGTCCAACGCCTACAAACCTTAGAAGTTGTGACGTCACTCGACCAAAATAAAAAATAAAAAACTAAAACTTGTTTATGTTTTACATAAGGTTAAAGTTCGTAGCCTTTGTCACGTTAAAATGCTCGAGATAAGGGAAATTACTTTTATCGTAGAATGCAAAGTTGCACGGGAAAAATGCACAAACTTATAATATTCTGTTACACCGCTTTTTAAACTCGGCTATAAAAGATGAGAAAAAATAAAGTTGCTTGCTTGCTATCTTGGGTATTAAAAAGTGTATAATCTTTAAAGTTATACTACAGTTGATATTATTTTGTTGTACTCGTATTCAAATAATAAAATTATATCTACATTTGTATGTTACTTAAATCAATATAACTTTTAATTTAATATTTTAAAAGCTCTAAAATATTTAGAATTGAAGAAAATAAATATATAAATGAAATAGCTAAATACAGGGTGTCCGCCGGCAGATTTTACACTTTGAATTGTGTTTACGGCGACTAATAATGCGGAAGGGTGGGGATAGGGGTATCATTCGATGCGCCAGAGTTGCGGATTATTTAGTAGCCATGAGTCAGTGGACAGGAGTACACCGCGCTTTTGCGGTTGAGGCGTATTTCGCGAACAATAATTCGACCAATGTGGCGAGGCGTCCTTTTTGTTCAGGCTATGAAATCCGACGACTAAACGATGGGCCATCAAAACAATTAATATGGTCGTGGGTACAGAAGCTTAGAGGTTCTGGCTCACTTAAAAATGAGCCTCGGCCTGGACCTTCAACGTCTGTTACTACGCCTGAAAACGTAGAACACGTGAGAAGAGAAATTTTACGTAATCCGCGTAAGTCTATTCGGAAGATTGCTGAACGTTACTGCGCAATGCTAGACAACTTTTTTATACCGGAGCTGCATCGTCATGTTAGTGACAATAATAGGACCAATTTTCAGCAGGATGGGGCCACGGCACACACTGCTAGGGACTCAATAGCAAAAGTGAGAGAACTTTTTCCCGGAAAATTAATAAGTCGCTTTGGCGACATGGCCTGGCCCCCTAGATCACCAGATCTGACACCTTGCGACTTTTTCCTATGGGGATATTTAAAGTCTCGCGTATACAGCAATTCACCATCAACAATACCGGCCCTCCAAGAAAATATACGACGCGAGGTTGCGGCGATCAATCCGGAACTTTGTAAGCGAGTTTTCGCCAACATGAAGGAAAGGTTACAAGAATGTTTGCAGCTAGAAGGACGCCATTTGAGTGGAGTGCTTTTTAAAAAATAAAATCCGCATTATTCTTCTGTAAGATAATTAATAAATGACTTTGATAGTATTCATGGTTCATTTTATTTTATTTTTTAAAGTGTAAAATCTGCCGGCGGACACCCTTTATTTGAACATCTCGAGTATTTGCGTACACAAAATGTGAAATTATCCTAACGCAAACGCTAATACAAATTTATTTCGTCCAAATTTTTATTCGGAGAACAATTCAGATGAAAATAATAGGGGTTTAATTAAATGGAAATTAATCCAAAGCTATTACTGGATAGACATTGAATTTTATAGCCGTCGTTGCTGTCATTATGTTGTTATAAAATTTGGGACCTCGGGAATTTGTTCGGTATTCGTCGAAATAATGTTAGGTTCTAACGTTTTTGTGTTAGATGAGAGGGGTCTGTGTTTTTACGTTATATTTAATTATGTGTACGTGTGGTTTAATGGAAAAATAAATATGATGATATTTCATTGTACAGTATGTAGTAACTATGTAAGTAGAGCATTTTGTGGCATAAGTTAAATGTTAATTGGTAATTATTTGAAATTAAAACTGGAACGGCTTAATAATTAATGTTAAGTACAATTTTCATTTATTTAAACATCTCTTTCCATACATTATATAAAATAAATTTGTAGATATAATATTATGAATGTGGAGGTATTTCTCCCCATAAATTAAAACACACTACCGAATTAATCCAATATCTCAGCTGTCTAAAAATAGTATTTGAGAAATATTTTTTCAAGAAGGAATATTAGTTGAACAAAGACTTACGTCGGTTAAGATATGGGATTATAGGGGAATATTTTTACAATGTGTCACGACTAACCCTTGTCATATTCAATTGAACTCCACAAATCTGATTCGGAAGGGTTTTATTAATATTATTCATATTTCAACTTTAATCTTCTTAATATAAAAGAAACTATCATTCAAGGACAATTTGTATACGATTTAGCATGATAATAAAGTCGAATTAATTTGCCCCGTTCCCTAATCTTATCTTTCGCAAGCAAATACTAATCTTGTTTTAATCGTTGTTACAACAAAGGCGAGAATCCTGAGAAAATTCTATTTATTCAACAAAAAAAGTTTAAATGTGGGTTAGACCGTATCATTAGTGAGCTTGAACAGGTAAAGCGATTCTATTAAAAACAAAGAAAATTAGGCCCATTATGATAATTATAGTACAAACACACTTTCGGCGCCAATTTAAAATTAGTTGACTTTTAACGTTTTTTTTAATCGGTCCTTCAAAATCAATATTATAATGTGTCTACCTGCTCGTCCTTAAACTAAATTGTTTCCGCTTGTATTTAAGCTAATTATGAAATAATAAATCGTTCTAAAATACTAATGTTTATGGAATTTATTATATTGATACGACATTACATAGGTACGACATAATATTATATGTGTTTCAGGACATAAATTGTAGATATTGATTTTGTGGTAGAGCAATTAAGTTTACTCATTTTAATCATGAATATATTATGGTAGATGTAAGATGTATGAAATATATATGTTTCCGTTTTTCCAACATCCAATATTGTTAGCAGTTTAAAGAAACCGCTATTTGTATTCTTTTTCTTTCTACGCACGCCAAATCAACTCATGAATACCTTCGTAATCATTAATCATGAAAATATATATTTCACAAATGAATTCTAAAATATAAAATTTATGTTGATCTGACTAATACTCAAAATGATTCACTAATACCATTCTTGGGGTTGACAAGGGTCAAAGATTTGATCTCTCATAATTCGATTACAAAAATGTACGTCATCTTTGAAATAAATGTGTCAGCTATTTTACGTGACACTGGGGTTTTAAGAGTTAATCTTGGGGAGACAGATTTCATTCAATGTTCTGTATCAGTTAAAAAAACATAAGAAGATATAAATACCACAGGAGTTATGGGATTAGTGAGTATTTATTTAGAATTGGTGTCAAATTGTTTTTGCTGGTTATCATTATTTTCATATACCTAAGTATATAAAAATTGACATGGCTTTTTTATATACTTAGGTATATGAAACTTATAATATTCCCATGTACAATCAGGTCAATTGATATATTTATAGGAAATGCTGTTATGAACGATGACTCAAAAAAATATTTATTTTGGCTGACTTATGTAGCGAAGAGATTTAGAACCCTTTATAATTTTATCTTAAGCAACAAATTACTCACCATATTATTGTGATTCACAAGGGAAGAGATATGAAAAAAGCGCAATAAATTTAGTATTATGGTATCGTATCGATATATACCGTTCATTTGATTTAACGCTGCATTCCCAGTACCCAACAGGAAAGCCATATTGGTGAACTTGAAAAAATAATATACCATCTATAAAAGGACAACGTATTACATTCATTTCTCAATGAAATTCTAACAAACCTGCCCTCGATTGCAGAAAATATGAGGTGCAAATATCAAATCCTTATTTAGCAGTGAAGGAAGATAACAAGTAGTGCCTGAGAAACCTATCAATGCGCCTCGCTAGGGGCTAAATCATAAGCTGACATCGATGTGAACGAGTTTGAAGAAACAAGACTCGAGATCAATTTACCGTTTATTTATTATAGCCTGGCTCCTACTGATGTTGAGGAGATAAAATATAGCATTAGAAGTGGTTGTTTTTGCAATGGAATACGTCTCGGAACGAGAATTTGAAATGCGTCACATGTGTTGTTATTTTGCCATTTAATTACTTCGGTGTGGTAGGATCGTGAGTGGTTTATATCATTGGACTCCTGTAATAATGTATTTTAATGTATACTTTACTCATTTCTAATTGATCAGAAATAATTAATTGGCATTGTACGTCCAGCTGTTGTGAATTAGTAGATAATTTACAAAATTGATCAATACAAATTTTACGTCTGGAATATTCTCGTTGGTGACCCAGTAAGTGAAACCGCTACATTTCCTTCAATTTAAATGTGGCCAATAAAAACATTTGCAGAATGTTTTATCCTACCTACAAAACGAATCGTAAAGAACGAGCAGTCGCCTTAAAAATACACGATAACAAAGACGTGTGACCAGTCAAGCGTCGTGAAGTCTTCATTTTCTAGCCCAGAAAACGTCTGTAACGAATCCGCAGTGGACGCAATCTACAGAGTTAAAACAAACAATTACTTGGGTTTATTTGAAAAGGAGCAAAAAGTGGAGCAATCAAATCGTTGCAGCTAGGAGCAAAAAACCCGCGATCGTCGGCTGTGTAATATGGAAGCTGGCCGCTGTCGATTCTGGCTTGCCCAACCGAACTTTTGATGGATTTAGTGGAAAATAATTATTTGTAGAAAAGTCGGGAGATTCGTTAAATTTATTTACGATTTCAATCGATTCAAATCGAATTGTTTGCAGGAAAAACTTTCGCTTTATTTTATGATCCTATGCTATATCATAATTATCTATGCATGGTAATTGGTATGTTATATAATTATAGTATACTAGTGGTCCGCCCCGGCTTCGCCCGTGGTACATATTTCGTAATAAAAAGTAGCCTATGTCCTTTCTCGGGTATCAAAATATCTCCATACCAAATTTCAAGCAAATTGGTTCAGTAGTTTAGGCGTGATTGAGTAACAGACAGACAGACAAAGTTACTTTCGCATTTATAATATTAGTATGGATTATAATGTTATCTATTTTTGCTAGCTGTGATGCTAGAATTGTTTATGTATACTTTGGTGGATAGGTACATAGAACGGTGACATTTTTTTATTAGCAAATCGATTCAAGTTCCAGACATCGAACGCGTATCTAATCCTAGGCAAGGTGACACACTTTTGGTACGGCAAAATGACTTACGATTTTCATAAATAATAGTGTATCTGTGAACGTATAAATGATTCGCTCCGCTCCGGCCAGATGTAAGGAGCGCACTGAATCGCGCGATTTGCTACGCGCCTCCATCAAGCTACCTTTGTCAAAAGCCAGTAATAAAGTTTAGCAGATGTGATTTTCTAAACAAGACACTAACAAATGGAAGCCGGTTGGAGCTGCTATACCTTAAGAAAATTACCGCTGATCGTGGCAGACAATTTTCTCTTTTATCACAGATGATTAATGTTCTACGCAATACACGGTGCTCAGTTTCCTTAGGCACGAGGATAATTTACCGATTCCAGTTTTTACTACCGCAGATAACACACTTTTTACCTGAACATCAACATGGAAAGCAATACAATTTAATTTGATCACGAAACAAATAAATGCTAAATGACTACAAAATACTTAAAGCGAAAAACAAATATTCCGGTGAACAAGAAAATATGCCATGTTGACCAACAAAATTTAAAATTCAAACGGCTCTCATCGGTATGTGATTTATTCACCATGTAGCAAAAACAATTTCGTCCGTTTTGTATGCGTTATCGCCACACGATCGCTATCAAGCAAATTTTTTAATCGGGAATCGGTTGTTTAGTTTCATACGTTGAATTCTTATGTCAAACAGAATTTTGAGACTGGCAAAGAAACGGGCCCGCATCATTAAAGCCTATTGTAGCGATTTTAAAATTTCAAAAAGCGAATACGTCAAACGTAAAACAATTCGATACGCGTTTGAATTTGTTGTTCGTTCTGATTTCAATTGAATTTCTTCGTCGGGCCGTTCGCGTGAATTGGGTCGCGTAAACGGGTCCGCCCTTTTGGGACCAAAACGTTATTTTTTCCACAGATTGCGCGTTCTTTGATCTTTAAAATGTGTGCGTTAGTATTTCCTACGCTTTATGTTCGCGCTGTGTGTGTCTTGTTCGGGTAACGAAGCCTCGTGAACGGTACCCAGCGGGAAGTTAAAATGAACAAGCTAAGTTGCGCTGTTTTCATTTCGCTTATGAATATTCCTATAAGAAAAATAAAGGACTATTTCTGCGCTTCTAAATTTTATAACACATTAGGGGTTTTGTGGAATGTTTATTCGTGAAACTGTAATAAAATGATGATAGATAGGCCTTCTATCTTTACGCTGTCTATTAAAATGATCGCTGAAGAGAATCGACGATAAATGATGAGTCAGATTGATTGATCGGTATATTCAGCTGGTTAAATCTAATGTGTTAATCGAATATCATTATTTTGGACATTGTTTGCCTGAACACCTTTGTTGATGTATCTAATTGATAAAATATTGGCTCTTTTGTAGGAACCGCGAAATTTATAATTATAAGAACATAATATTATCTTTATAAATTATAGAGTAATTGTAATAGCAGTAATCCCTTTTATAAACAAAAAAAAAAAAGACATAATAATGAACTTATTATGTAAAGTAAGTTAACGGATAATGGATAAACAGTTTTGGATATGAAGGAATTTTAGTGAGGTATCTTACTATTTTTATTATTTCAATTTATTAATTTTAAATTGATAATTTAGTATACACATGTATATAGTGGCCATTTGATACAACGCCTGTTAAAATCAAGATATAGGTAGTATTTATAATAGAAATTGAACCCGCACTCTAGCGCAATGCTGGTCGCAAACCACTGCGTGACCGACTCGTCGATCGTCAAATAAACAAAAAGTACTATAATCTTTTTCACATAGGTATTACTCTGCACTTCGCAGTCACTCTTAAATTTTATCTTCGCGGGTTGAATTTTCTAGAATCGATTTTATACCGAAGGGACATAAACTTCAAATAATCTCGAGTGTTCGTAATGGATCCTGGAGTTACGATGTGCTAACTCAAAATGTAGTGAGTAACAACTATGTCATGGAATGGTATTTGTTTCGGATCTGTTCTATTTTAGCGCATTAGATAAGTGGCTTTTGAAGTTTGGCAGACGTTCTATTGCCTACAACAAAGTGTATTATCCTGCTATAGATACACCTATACATTTGTGTAAGACTGACTCATGTAATAGAAAAAATAGTATGTGTTAAGAGTTTTCACTACGAATTGTTTTTAACTTATTGTCATCTTGTTAGTTTTAATTATTATTATAAATGATAAAAAGACTCTTACTACAATCATAATTGTCATAACTTTTTCCATTTAATTAATTTTATGAGAGTTGTTTTCTTGGCGTGCCGTAAAATTATTATTTAAATTATCATTGTCTTACTTCTTCATTAGCCGGTATGTAAGAACCTAACAATAAAATATGAACTTCAATATAAACATCAACAAACGTCAAATTAACTTAATTAATTGCTCTCAAAAACCATTAACATGTTTGTACCTTATCTTGTATCTTGCATTCATTAAATTTTGATCACAAGCATTACCGAATACGGCTCTCATATTCATACCGACAGACGTTACATCTACAAATTATATCCTCGAGATATGCTCGTAAATAATTAAAGAAACATCGTTTATTCTAATTATAAAAGCTCGGCATAAAGCGTTCCCTGGTAGGTCTCACGTAAGGTCGAATAATATTTCATTATTCTCAATGAATGGTCACCATTGGAAACCAAAATATACGTCTTTGTTCCGCGTGAGGTCTCCCTTTTTCGGCTCAGGTGACACTGCTGCGTTACTAATTTGGGTAGATCGTATAGAATCTTAAACGGTATTGTTGTTAACGTATTGAAAAAGTTAACAAATCGAATAAATTTAACCGATTAGATCCGCTTGTAACAAGGACGTAAATGGCAGTTTTAGTTTTGGAATTCCAGTCACACAATATGATTATTTTTGCTTTTATTATAAATGAAAAATAAAATTTTAATTTTTTGTCGATATCTATTTTAGCGATAATATTCGGATGAAGTGTTTTATCAATTCTCTATTATGTGAGTGATTGATAGCGTATTTGAAAAATTAATTGGAATTCCTGTTTTTAATACAGAACAGAAAATTTATCGTTCCCAAAATGAAATGTGTCATTGGTTATTTGAATAAATAAATAAAGGTGATATAGTATTGACGTATTCATTAGATGTTTTAAGTTTTAACATATTTGTAGACACAAAAACTTTATTTGGTAAAGAGCTAAACTAGCAAATTCAAACCTCGTAATATACTTAATGCTAATAGGAACATTATTTATTTCAATAAATTTACTACTGGTCGATATGGGTTATTAATTCGTGTTCTAAGTTTGGGCGAAGTCATAACATGTGGTTATAGCATGAACTTACAACAAATTGGATGTACTAACCAAGTAATAAATTTGAAGAAAATCTCAGAAAACCTGATGCAAAAATACAAAAAATAAAGTCCAATTTCCGAGCGGATAAGTTCAAACTATTCAAAGATTATACCCTATCTACATTACTCACACGCTGTGAATTCCGCTTTCCTACGTACAAAGGATGCACCGTTACTAAGTGTCAAAAGCAAAAAATTAATGACGACAGCCTTTTATTTAAGGCCATTGTCTCGTACAACACTCTTTTGTCTATTATAGATATCATAATAGATGTTTAGCGTCAAACGCATTGTTGTTTTCACGAAAATACTTATTGAATAGAACGTCGCGTGGCGCACTGCATGACACTGTACACGATTTTTCTCGCGTCGTTTTGTAAATTTAGAAAAATGAATAGATTCCAAGTTGGAGCGTCACGCTAAAACTTTTTAAAGGACCGTATTGTATTCTTTTAACTCGCACGGCGTGGAAGGAAGATCAATTTATAATGGCTCGATAACATTATCTGATTGACATGACTGGATTCGCTTTGAAGTATAAATACGCTAATGTACACCTATTTAACATTGTACCTATGTGCACTAAATATTGTAAATTAGCTATTGTTACATAGGATTTTTTAACTTACAATTATTCTAAGATACTAAAAACCTGATTATGGTAGGTATATATTTTTGGCTGACATCTCCTGCCCACCTACCTTCCTTTCGTATTTCATGTTCATAATATTACATCTAGTAACATTCTTCAGTAAACATCTATTTTTTTGATTTCATAAATCTATTTTACTTCATAAATTTACAGTGCTAATTCGACCCAAATATAATTTTAATTTTACCGCAGAAACTAGACAAATGAGAGGATAATCATGAACTAAATTATAGCAATAATAACATTGTGTATCCACCAGAGGTTTCAGATCATAAATGCTGTGAATTACTTCGCAAACAAACTTGCCAGTCCAGAATACAACACCTGGCGAAACTCGAAATATTTGTTTTATTATAACACCCATGTGACAATTCCGAAATAATAGTATCACAATGCAAATAACAATATTTTAATCTTAAAACTTCAAAGTAGAGCTTGTTGTTATTATAAGTTCGCGTATATTTATCACCTAATTTCCATTTAAGGCTGTCAGCTAACGAGCGTTTTGAATATTGAATGACCTTAAAGGATATTAATGAAAAAATATGGATGCTCTACACGAAATATCCAATTACATGCATTTATAAATTCACAGTGAAACTTAGAGTTAAAGAATAAAACAATTTAAAGTGCATTTGGTTACTTTTATTTAAAGAATAACCCCGGGATAACAAGATTATCGACCTATCTTACTACTATTGTATCTATAAGAACTAAAATAGAATATTCAGGAAATCGTGTAAAATATAAAAATCAGTCTACAACATAATATAAGAAAATTTATCAAATTTTCGTTCTCTCGTTAACATAACTGAGAGGGTGTGATAAACGCGCGCTACGATCGCTAATGTATAAAGCCCCTAATATTTAAACATATTTAATACATTATTTAAATTATTGACATCCGCAGTTTAAATTCTAAAATAAAATAGCAATACTTTTAATAAAGAAACGAGTCTATCATGTTGATTACGAGTTAATATTCAGATTGTCACCTTGTAAATCAATGTATTTTATGGCAAAGCAATAAACTCAGTAGAATATTAATCTAATAAATAATATAAAATTAGTTCAGTTAAATAATGGTCGAGTAGAATTAATCTGTTTGGAAAAAGCTTGTGATTCCTAACCGGTTTACTGGAGGAAATGCGTGCAAGACATCTTATGACATAATACCATCAAGATGACTTGCTTTTTACGAGGTTAAATGTTTTTCTATATTGTATTATATGTATCAATTTCTCTGGGAAAAGCCATTTTTTCATCGATAAGTGATTACTGAAATACTATTAGTTAAATAGATTGAGTACTCAGTACATTTAATTGAATGTTCTATTTGCGATGCCAATGTGTTGCGTAAATAGATTGAGGCGTTAACAAAACTAATTATAAATGCGGAAATTGCTGTTGTATTTCGTTTATTTTAGATCTTGTGTAAGCTGATTAAACATTTTAATTAATTCAGTTTGTAAATCCCTTCATTTAGATTATAAACTGTCCCATTCCTCATTAAAAAACCTACGAACGTAGATATTTATATTTCTTTTTGCCAAACTGTAAGCTTACAAAATTATTATTAAGCTGATTTCTTTTCATAAGTCATATCTGTATGATGTCATATTTATTCCAACATTCTATTCAACTCATCCTTAAATTATCATATCAAAATAACTGTATTATTCTAGAATCTAGCAAGACAATAGCGACTGGAATAATAAATAGCGCAGATAAGGCATTCGAGAAACTTATTAAAAGCGCCATAAATAAAATGCAAAAGAGTAAATTTTGGCAGGTCAAAGATAAGTAATCAGAATTCTATTAATGACTAAGCCGAAATTAAAGGAAACTAACTCTTTCGAAAGCGGATTTATTTTAATGGCCCTAAATCATTCTTAAAAAAAGCCGCGGTTCTAAGTATTGTACACTAAATTATAGTTACGTCTCCATAAAATAGGGACTACATAAATAATATTCTGACATGACAACGGGGTAAATTCCATTCCTAATCGAATCTCGAATGTAAATTTCGCGCTAGCTTTTTTAACAGTGATTTCTGAATATTCCAAGAATGTCTTCTAAGACAATCGTCAATCGACACGCGAAGTATTTGCCCTGGCTTGTAACAGGAAATCGTTATATTAGCATAATGCATATAGCTTGTAACATTTGAAATATTTTAGTAGAGAATGCTAGGCAAAGATGGAAAAAAAAAGTTGTGAACTATGGACGTGTATATGGCAGTTATACGAGGTACTGTTTTGAATATAGGTACTCCTCTGTTTGTTTTAATTGTGGCTTCTATTCTACAAATATTACACCATAAAGAAGATTTATATGAGCTCTATATTACACAGGTAGAGAGTAAGTACATAAGACATCTTCAAAATATGAATAAGGTATGTAAATGTTTACTATAAATATTGTTCCTTCCTTAACATATTTCCTAAGTATTTATATTTCGCACAAAGTCAGCTGTAGCTTTTTCATCTATAACATATTAATGAGTCGGAAGTCTATGGGCCTTTCTCAAGTGATTTCGTCTGACTTCGAGTGCTAACTGACCATTTAAACATACTTCCTGTGGATAAGATAAAGGAGTTTTTGATACGTCACGAACTGAGCTCTTTGTTGAAACGTAAAACTTTGTTCTTTGTTGATGTCTGGGAACGTGTGGAATTAAATCTTTAGGGATTATTATCTATGCATTGTACAGATGCATAGATAATATTGTTAAAAGATTGGATAAGCGATAAAATATACTACAGCAGAATAATAGCGGTTCACATATTATTTCGAAAAAAAAAGTACAAAAGTGCAACGTAATGAATTGCATATAACCTTTTTTTATTAAAATAAATGATTAATAAAAAATAAAAGAATATTCCGGTACCGGGAATCGAACCCGAGCCTCCTGGGTGAGAGCCAGGTATCCTAGCCACTAGACCATACCGGAGATGAGTGCATGGGATGAAAATTGCATTATAAATGAGAGAGCATAAATGCAATATTTAATCGTATACATTCCATTCTATTTTCAGTTTTATGAGCTTGAATTAGCAAATTATCTATTTACGCCCATTAGTTATGTGCTTTTGAATAAGTTGAATATTTCAGATAGTTTCAGATATATTTGGGAAGTTAAAATAGAATAATTGATTTCAATTAACAGACACATATACATTTTATTGAGATAATTATAGCGAGTATATATCAGAAACCATAAATATTTATGATATACAAAATACATGTTGCCAAATAAATAATTTTGAGTTTTTAATACTTAAAGATGGACATGCGTAACTATTATAGGTATTATTTAATACAGAGAACCTTTTAAAAATTATTAATATACCTAAGCCTTTATATTATTATGAACTCTATCAATAAGTGGTATGTGATAATGGTATCAATACCACGTCTATTATATTGGTAACAGTGCTCTTTTACAGGGTACTTGGCCACCCAAGAAGAAGCTGTTTGTTATAACAAGAATGATTATTATACTACTCTTAATTATGTCGATCAAAATGATGATATGTTTTTATTATTAGAACACGCTTTGTTTGTTTATTTTAGTAGTAAGTGTTTATATTTAAGTAATAAACATTAATGTTAGTTTATCTGGATTGCATTGGCATATGGATGAATAATATTATACGATTTGATGAATCGCAGAGAAAAAAGTTAATTCATATTGCATAGTATTTAAAAATCGTAGATAAGACGTACGTTTCAATATACCTAAAATCGTTGTATAATAGTTTGTTGCTGTATATAGTGCAACAGAAATAACATAATCATTTAAAATTTAAAAGATACCTTTCCCGCTTTGATAATAATTACAGTATAATCACAGTATTACCATTATTTCCTACAGTAGTGCGACGAATGTACTTGTGCAGAGAAACGGAGGGGAACTGGCGGGGGTCGGGCGACGCGGGCCGCGTAAAGCAAACACGCTTAGTTTGCTTTACCTAGCGCGAAAGGATGACGCAGTCGTATTTTTTGTGTAATAATTTTATTATACATAGATACTTACATATTATTCTATTATGGCGCGCACAAACTGTTCGGTTTACGGATGTAAATCTACATAGAAATCCCAGAAGGAAGCAATATTTCAGAAAGATTGTATTAATTGTATCTGTTGAATTAAAATCAAAGCTATGTATAAATGTTGTCCTCATTATTTTCTAAGCAGATTGTACATCCCAATGCGAATGCATTACTTAGTTAAATGTTATAATATACAATTAAGAACATCCAAAAATAAAGTGTCCACGTAAATAATATTTAGCAGTGCAATATCGGTAATTATATATTTATGAACAAATAATTACATCAGATTTAATAATCGCAGTTATTTTGAATGTACATATGAATAAAGATTTCATCATAATATTAATAATCACAATTGTTTTATTTCCCATTTGTTGCAACCCTAGCGTATTTTCGTGTGGCAGCGTAAGTACCTACGCTGGCGGCGGCATCGCGCGACATCAAAGGCGATTCCGTACTGTAGGAAATAATATTGTAATACTGTGGTATAATTATGTACCTATAAGTAGGTAGATAATATTAACAATAATAAAATGCGGTAAACCAAAAATAATGCAACACCATTCTATCTAATATCATGTCCAACAGTCATAACGTAAATTATAACTGATCATAAATCGAATATCACTTTCGATACATCTAATATAGTAATAGAGCCAATAAAGTAGTGAGAGTTATTGGCACACATTAGATCTAATCAAGGAACATTATCCGTTTAAAAATTACGAAATATTGATTAGCTATAATGAATAACATTATAAACACATGTCTATCGGCTACTTAAGAAAACCAGACGTACCGTCAATCATTTGAAGATCCCTTCTATACATTAGCCATATGTTGCAGGCGTGAAACAACAACGTTGTTAGGGATTTACAATAGAAAATTGTAGATTTGGCTGTAGTTTTTTGTAGGTACTTTTTGATGTGACAGATTTTAT
>CAJQZN010040525.1:36255-46990 GCA_907164685.1 Colias eurytheme
ATCGACGCCCCCCGCGAATAATCCGGTAATCGTAAAAGTGTAAATGTTCAGGAAAAATAAAAAACCATTTTTCCTTAATAACTCCATTAAACAACAAGTATCAGAGACTTTTAATATCGCATATGGAAGCTAATTTTTTCAGCTATCTGGTTATTTCAACAAAATTTAAGTAGTCCCAAGGGCTTCGTTATAATTTAACTGGATTCATTTTACTATACTAGTGTAGGTCAAGCTCTGGTCAGTAATGTCACTTACGATATTGTTCGTGTAAATTTATATTTTCGACGGCAACAGTAAAATCTTGTTGCGCTAATATTCGTGTTATTTGTTTTGTATACTGAACATTTGTAATAATCTATTATTTGGTTATTCGATTGTTTAACAGTAACGTACATTTTATTGTTATAACTATTACTGTTTATTCGAATAGTTTACTTAAGTATTATTTGATGATTATTATAGTATGTTTTATGAAATACAGGACATTTTAGTAAATGAAACAACTTTGGATTGTTTCACAAAACACGATAGTTATTATTATCATAGAAAATAGACACTGCACTGAAAACACGACTATTACACATGATTACACAGTCATGAAAATTATACTTATATGGTCCTATTACAGTTAAAAATGTAATCAGAATCCTCATCAGAACCTCACAGAAGGCGAATCCGCCGTGACCAGTCAGTACTTGTGTGGTGTGGTGTGTGATGTCTTTTTCGCGACTACCTTGTATACAGCAGCAGCGCTTGGGAAAAAGGGCTTCGCGACTCCGGCCGTTCTTCCTACATCGTTTCTCCTGTCCCATTCGCTGATCGTATCCTGTCCCAAAATACGCTTGACGAATGAAACAGGACACAGATCGTAATCCGGTTTCCGGAAAGGGCGGCTCCGACTCGACGGCCGCAATCTTGCTGCCGTTCCTATAGACCCTGAAGACGTGGCTGTTCACCACGTCGGCATAGGCATCTATCAAGCCAAACCCCAGCTCTACTTGCTCTGCCGTATGTGGGTCCGTATCGCGGGTGCCATTCGTTCCATCTCCCTGTCCCTCAACACCGCCGGGTGCGACACACCACTCTTGATCTCATAAAGCGTCGAAGCTTCGAGTATCCTGAGGTCAAGAGGGAGAATCCCAGCCAACAGCATCGCAGAGTTCAGGGAGACAGTCCGATATGCTCTGCAGATCTTCTGGGCAAAACCCCGTTGAACGGTGTTAAGCCTCTTTTGGACCCCCATCTTTCCCGCTTTGGGTGCCCACGCTGCTGATGCATACAATATAGTCGGTTATATAACTGCGATATATATAGTCTTAACTACTTGGGGGTTAAGCCCCCAACTTACTTTAGCTCCTCTTGCTAATAGCTTATAAGGGGCGATTGCCTTTTTGCAAACGCTCCCGACAGGAAGTGATGGGCGTTGAATGTCAGGCCGCCATCAATAGTAAGGCCCAGTATCTTAATACTTTCGAAATATTGGATGTCCACACTCCCCATTACAAGTCGTGGACTGTCAAATTTTAATTTTCGTGTCGAGAGCAGGGCACATGTCTTGTGTGGCGCGAATTTTAGTTTATTTCTGACACCCCATTCGTCAATTTTCCTCAATGTGCAGTTTGCCTTCGTCTCTACTTCTAAAGCAGTATCTCCATCAAACACTAGCACAATGTCGTCGGCAAAAGCCTGACAAAACACATCCATCTCCTCTAACATCCACAGCAGAGGATCCAGCAAGAGGTCCCACAGGAGCGGCCCACCTATGGAACCCTGCACGCGCCCCTTGTTGGTCTCTCTACTCACTTCCACACCCGCATACCTAACTTTCATACCTCTTCCACTCAGGTATCTGCTGATCATCCGCCTTACGTTCCCCGGACACCCAACTTCGGCCAACCGCACCTTTATGGCTGACCACCAGGCGCTGTCGAAGGCTCCCTCTATGTCTAGAGATACCACAACAGAAATCTTCTTCTCCTCCCTCTTATTTCTGATGTGGCTACCTAGTCTATAGAGGGCGTCCTCGGTGCTCCTCTGTGGCATGAAGCCATACTGATGGGGGCTTATTTTGGGCAGCAGGTAGAACCTGAGTCGGACGACCAGCATCTAATGAAGATGAAGATGAAGGTTTCGATGTGGTCTATTCTGATGCCTGCCTCGTTTATCTATCAAACTTTCATCTCTTTTAATTTTTTCTAAGGCTGTGTAAATCATTTGCTCAGTAATAGAAAGAGTGTTTAAAAAAATACCTTGCATACTTGCACTCCATAATGAAAGTAGCGGGAAATCGATTTCTTAATAAAACCCCGAATAAGCCTGTACTAGCACTTAATTAAATAATGTAGAAAACTTTTTACCTGAATAATATCGTAACAACGTTTACTGTCAAATCATATTGATATTATTTTTCGTAAAGATCTTAAACCATATTATTAGTTTCAAATACATTTTAATGTTATTTTATGGAATAAACGCGTAGTTTTTTATATCTTCGTAAATAAAGATAGAAAAATTCTGAAAAAAATTTACATGGTGTATTTTAACTTCTAGATGCCGAAAAACGCATAACATGAAGAACCCCGTAATAGGTCATTACCGGATTATTCGCGGGGGGCGTCGATATGTGATATTATATTTACGTAATTTTTATCTGAATGGGAAGAAAAATGAGGAATCGGGAAAGGTAGATAAGTAAATATAGACTTCAACATTAAAATTTATGTGACTATACAATCACATCAAAATAAATTGTGACATTTAACACATCACATTCGACCTCAGCTCACAAAAGCTTCATAAATAGACTGGAACACTCCGACTCTTCTCACTTCAATAACAAAGCGTGTTTATACGAAAACAAAGACGGACCAAGACTTGTGACATAGACGCCATGCCAATTATCTTAACGTTGTACGAACATGCCAACGTACATTCAATTTCGTGCTTCAGACACTCTTTATGAAGGTTTGGAGCTATTTATCTGTACTAGTGTTTGCCAATCTCTTTGTGACCACCTTTAATAGATATCGAAAAGACAGTTGCTTAATATCTTTGAATTCAGAATAAGTATAGAAAGAAGTTAATAAGGAGTTTAGAATCGACTACTATTTTAGTAAAATTATTTTACTCATAAATAAATGGCTCCTTATATACAACAAGCGATTTGTTTGCGTGTCAAATGTAGATGCGAAGAAAAGGCACAACAAATAATTATACCGCAGTTTCCAACAATTGTTTCTTTTCTACCCATCGCCTAGCAAATCTTCGAGCACCCTGGGGGTCCTAACCTATGGGTTGAAAATAATATTCAATGCAATGCTTCCTTCATTGCACGTTCTTTGATCACATTTATCGATAAAGAATACCTCGGACCATCTCATTAAAAACTTAACCAAAGCTGTTTCATATCTAATCTAGATGCCTTGACTTACTGATAACGTTTTGTAACACCCGCTTTGAATGGAATTCTATGATATCTTTAATCTGTTAATAAATTTGTTCGATAAGTACTGGGCTACCGCGTTGTACTTTGTTTTAATGAGGATAAATCCTTGAAATTTATGACTCTTCCCCTCCATTTTATATTAAGTATTGACTTATATTTAAATAATTTATCGACTCTGTGAATGGAATAGACTTTTTATCTCGCTGTATCAATACTTCCTATTCCTAATTAATTCACTATATCAATACGTTTTTGATCCTTTTTGTTGTTTATATTTACGACGTTTTTGGGCAATTCAGAGGTTGTGTAGATAAAAGGACAACGCCAAGGTATTTATGGTTCTGTGAGAAACAGTAACATAGTATTGACATGTTGCAACTGATTGACTACACAAAATAGTCGGAGATAGAGTCACAAAAACTGGACGGGTAATGTAATACGCATTATCGGAGTCACAAATTGGAGTTTTTAATGTCTTTATAAGTGCAGCCCGACATAAAGTTAATGAAACGGCCGCTTTTATTGATCTACCTGCGGTGTGACACGAATCCAGCCGCATCTAACCCGATATTATGTTTTTCATAAAATTGTTTTACCTCTCTCTCTAACGTGGGGGATCATAATCGGAGAGTGAGACGAAAGAGTTGTAAAGCCAAGCATTAGGAGAACATTTCATTTGTAGGAGACCCCCATCATTTGATAAGCCGGCGCGGCTTTTTAGCGGTAATCCATTAGGAAACAGAATGTTTTTTGAGACTTTTTTGTCCATTTCGATCTTGAGAATGTACAAGAAAGATTTGTTAAATTTATGCCGCTATTGCTTTATAATTGTAAGCAATATGTGAATACCAGTGCTTGTTTTGCATTGATATTTAACCAGTCAAGGCATTCGACTTTATATAGTAAACAATGGCATGCCGACTACTAATCAAGTATGTTCTTAATACCGATATAAATCGTAAATCTGTTTACACATAATTCATAATACCTACCTTAACAATAAAGAAAATATTTAATATACCAAAAATGTAAAAGCTTTAATGATTTCTACATCCAAAGTTAAACGATAACCATATTCAATGTACAAACTTTCATAAATAACGTTATCCTCATATTTCAATAATATAAGTATATTTATAGATCTACAAGCTGTCGCCACCCGCATTTTGGACAATTGACGCAATCACCATCAATGAGATTTGGGGTGAGTAAAATGGAATAATTGCATTGGCCACCAAATTATTGTTATAGTCACTATTCAATGATAATCACATTTTGAGACTGCGGGCAAAGGTGCCAATAACTTTCGGTACTTATGGATAAAGTGCCTCGTTAATATCGTCATTCATGAAATTAATGAACAAGAATCAATTCGGTCCGTTTCATTATAAATTGCATTGAATAATGTAATATCGTTATGTTAGATTGGACTAGTACAGATTGGATATTATGTATTTTTTCGTACACAATTAAATGTTATGTAGCTTAGTTCGGCTTCTGCTGTTAAAATACAAGTGGCTTTCAGGAAGCTCTCAATTACTTCTAATTTATGTAAATAATTTAAGCCATTATAATTACGTTTTATCTATATGAGGTAAACATAAAAGTACCAAATATAAGCTAAACGGACAATTTAACTATTCATTCTTACTTGAAAAATCTTCAAGTATATTTACTAGACTAGGGCAATGCTAAAACCCAAAAATAAACCAAAGCAGTACAAAGCATACGCTCCTTTTAAACAATGCCTTCTTTACCGTCACAAGCATTCGTCGATATTTTAATTAGCCTTCTAAAAATAAAGCAAGCGAAGTATTTCAAAGTGACTTGTAGGGGAGGTCTTACATGGGGAGAGGCACAATAAATCAGAAACATGTGTACGCTGATAACAAATCTTTATCGTGTGACAGTGTTACTATAAATCAAAAAGCTGTGAAAAGGTCATTTATGATAAAAATAATGTAGGATGGTTCTTGTATTGATAATAAGTTCGTTATGTATGTCCTGCTATTACAATTAGAGAAATACTATCGAAAAAAACATAAAAGAGACCATTTTTTTAATCCTTTTAGGGAAATAATTCATATAAAGCGAATAAAATAATACACTATCTTAACAATAGGTCGCTTTTAATGACTTTTCATCTCATAATTCTAATGTACAATATATAATTAATTTAAATATAGTAAATTTAATTTAAATAAAATAGTCAGTTGAATATAAACTGCAAAACTTCCAAGTTTTGATATAAATTACTTGGCCTCAACAGAATATTTGCATAGTGTAAATATTACTACTACAATTTATAAGTGCCCAAGATAGTCTCCGACATTACGCTTCAAACCGCAGCACTTAAAGACGCCAACCAAATACATTTGAGGGGATAATACAATGTATTTGTTGCTAGCCCCAAATGTAGATACGTTATTGTCTCCTAAGATTTATATTCCACAACACCGTAATCTCGTTCTCGTGGGCGGGGACGCATTTGTTCAAAACGTGAAATGATGCTACGCTCCCCTGTTGTTTATATTCGGTTAAAACATCCTTGATAAACTCAGAACACGTCTATACTTACGATAAGAGAAAATATGTTAATTTAGCCGCACCAGAGAACAGATATGACCTACTAAGTGATTGGGTTTCTGATCGCCTAGCGTGTGTTGAATTCAAGCGCGCTGGCCGGACTCGAAATCGGCTCAATGTTTACAAATTGCTCCATGAAGAATAAACAAAAATTTACTTATAGAATCCGATTGAGATATTCCAATAAACCCGAACCAAATATGCTAAAGGATCAAAATTACGAAACGAGGTTATGTTTATTTTATAAAAGTTAAGTCGGTGTAATATTATTAATTTCGCTCGAGAGCCTAATGGCTTTGTCAGACAGGACGCGTACTTAGCGCGCGTCAGAGCGTTAAGTTGACGCCGCGATATGACGCTAAGATGTGTTCTACTACCATCGTAGAATACCGTCAAACAGAGCGCCGGCGTTAGCAGTACGCAACGCTCTGTCGCGGCGTTAGGACGCTTTAACGTCGGGTGTTGTATTTTTTTACAAATTTTATTTTAGCGTCGGCGTAAAATAATAATAAAATACTGCATAATGACCGAAAATTTGATAGAATTGGTTAGAAAATATCCATGCTTATATAATAAGAAGGATAGTTCATATAAACTATAAAGATATATCAATAAAGGCAAAATTGTGGGCACAAATCGGAGAAGAAATTAATGAAACTGGTAAGTAAAAAATTCTTCCGACTCCGGAGTTAATATCGCTGTACCTTGTTTTGTTCGTAAGTAATAATTATGTAAACAACATGCAGCTTTAATAATATCAATTGCTGTGTCCTAACGCGCGCTAAAGCGTTCTGTTTGACGAAGCCTCGCGCGACGTTAAAACAGGACGCTGTAGCGCTACTACGCAGCGCTAAAATACGCGTTCTATCTGACAAAGCCTTTAAGGTACGTAATTGAAATGGTTGCGAAACCTTTAAAAAGTAGGTCAAATTATATATTAAATATACTTATCCTTCTGATGAAAAATATCGCTTGAATGAATGACTTTTCTCACAATATGGCGCCACTAAAATTTCCATCTTTTATGAAATATTGCGGATTACGTTCAAGCCATTTCATAAGATTTAATTTTAATTAAAAAATAAGCAAGCTTCAATTAATTAATTTTTATCTTCCAAGGAAAAAGTAATCGCAAATTAACGGTCAAATTACTCTCGAGAAATTATTTTAATTATTCTTATTAATGTTGTTTTATAATAACAAAATGGTATCATGCTGAAAAGTTCTCTTCATCGTGCCCTAATTACCTCTTCGTGCTTATAATCACAAGGTTTAGGTTCGTTAGCATAGTGATGAAAAATTATAACTCAACTGTATTGGAAAACCGACGGAAAAATGCTAATTGAGTTAATTTCATGAATTTATTTACTCATTTAATAAAGTTAAAACAACTCAATATCGAGCCGCGAGGGTTGTTTTTTTATTATCTTTGTAAATAATTAGAAAGAGGATTTATTGGCGTTTGTCGCCCGTGATTTAAGAGTTTACTTTGGAGACATTTTAAGATCGATTCCAAGTTCCATCGATATCAATTAGGAGAACGTAAAGTTTGTTTTTTATCCAAAAAAGACAAGTTTGTTTTATAAATAGTTTGAGTTTATATATCTTAAGAATTGAATATGTTTTTATAATATATTATAGTTACAATTAAGTTTTATAAATATTATGACCTCGTTTCTATAACCATTTTCCGTTATAAATATACATGTATCCATACTAATATTATAAATGCGAAAGTAACTCTGTCTGTCTGTCTGTTACTCAATCACGCCTAAACTACTGAACCAATTTGCATGAAATTTGGTATGGAGATATTTTGATAGATTTGATATGTACCACGGGCGAAGCCGGGCCGGACCGCTAGTTACATATAATTCCGGAACGCTATTACCGAGTAATAAAATCAATGTTTATTCTATTTATATCGAATTAGGTCGAACTTGGAAAGTGACATAAAGTTGTAATAACAGTTGATCAACGCTTTCAACCATCGAGTGAATATTTAATGTAGTCAATTATACCTTTCCGCGGCCGTGAAGAGAATTGACGAGACTGAAATAAAACACTTATTTCTTTGAATATCGCCATGCTTCGGTAAAATGTTACCGTAATCATAGTATTTTAGCGTCGAATCGATTCAGATGTTTATGTTATTAGATGTTTTTGGAATATTTGAATGTTATTTACAGTTAAATCGCCGTGTGCTGCAATTACCGTTTTGTATGGAGCTGAGTGCCTGCAGAATTTGGGTCATGCTAGTATGGCAAGGGGTTCACCCTCATAAATTGAGAAAATGGTAACATATTATCGTATGTTATCGCGTTAACGATGCTCTTCCTATTTCGAATAACTTTTCTTTTTCGTTAACTTTTTTATAGGTTTTAAACCTTTTTTGCTTTGGTATGTTGTTGTTTTATTTTTACATCAGCTTGCGGATGCGCTCCTTCACCTTGAAGCCTGGAAATAAATAGTCAAATCGTTAATAAACTTAATTATTTATCAATTTTTTCTTCTTTTTTAACCATAAATACCAGTAGCAGTTACTAATTTATAAAAATAATAATATAAGTAAGACTTAAATTTAATTCGTTCACGTATGATAAAGCTGCATTAAAAACAAAAAATGTAATAGATTCGTGTTCACAAAATTTCAAAAACAGATAAAATATTGTTTCCTCCAATCTTAAAATACAACAAAGAGATGAAACATCTATCCACAATCCCAACGTTTTCTAGCGAGAAATGTACAGGAACTACTGAATCAGATTGCAATATTTCAAAGTTATAAATGTATGTCTGTTGTATTCTATATTTTTCTTTGAAATTTGTAAAACCACAAATACTTTTTTGCTTTTACAAATTTCACTTCATCATAAATTACTTCATAATAATTTAATAATATCTAAATTCTTAGTTTATGAATCTGAACCCGTGTCTTTTGCATTCGTTTAATTAAAAAAATACTGGAAACACACTTTCGTATTGACCTTGCAATATTATCAATAAGTGAATGTTCAAATCATATTTGACCTAATAAATCAGAGCACTTAACGTGAAAATTTAAGTGTGAAACATGCAAAACTTTATATATCTAGTCTCTTAGTCGTAGAATTAATTGATTACTATTATTAAATATTAATTATAAATATTCAGTCTGTGTCTCCACATTGGTCGAGAACATTCCCGACAAAATTAACTCGATTGGAATGACGAAAGACGCAGTATTAATCACTGCCTGTTCTAACAAATTGTTGGTGTTTGCCTCGAGGTTTGGTAAGGGGATGTCTTGAGATCCCGTTGATGTATGATACGATTCATAGGAAGTTTTATTTTGGAAATTGCGTTCAATTTTGTTATGCTTTGATGTTTTATACAGAAATACGTTACGTTTGGAAGAGTTGTTTGGTTCATGATCGTTCCGTTTATTGGTAAATTGATTATTAGCTTTAGATTGAATATTATAATATATATGAGGTAGAATTTGCACATTATTGATAATCGTTTATATTAGCTCTTTTATTTCAAGTGTTATCTCTGTAACACGCGTGAGCAATGCCACAGAGAGATGACGTAAAGTTCGGTCTTCGGGAAGAAACATATATAAAAAGTTGACTAGTGTATGGGCTGAAAGAAGACGGTTTACCTACTTGCATGTAAAGACAGACCAGTGAATCAGATGCACAATGCATCTGCCACATAAAACACAGGATACACTAAATTCGTTCTTTATTACATAACTCCAAATCCATAGATATGTAATGTTCAAATCGGCATTAAATATAGAATTTCATTAATTCGGCTGGCGGTTGAGCGGTCGTCCGGTACAATAAATATAAAACTTATAGAGCCTTAACCCTTCGCTTAAGGTTGGCCACAAGCGGATTACCGTCATTACTCATTCCTACCGTCTAGAATGCCTTAGGCAACTGTAAATGCTTATTTTTCTCCAAGCCTTATTTTTTCTTAAGTGGAGCTCGAAGGTATAAATGTTTCATTTGTGTTTATTAAAATTCGGATTACGTTTTAAGGTTTATGTTTTAATTAAGAATGAGCGACTTATTTATGTATTAGTGCTCTGGAATATTAAATATGGTTGAAGGAATTCGAATCGTGACAGCTCTCTATGTAGTTGCTTTATTGGATTTTATTTATAGAGCATGCCGTTGTTAATTAAATTTATGATTTATATGTTGCAAATATATTGTGATTATTATTTACCAACACAATAAAAAATGTATGCTTGTACGCACGTAATGGATGCTTAAATTAAAATAAAATGGCTTTGTTCATTTACTCTTTTACGTCATCATTGAATATTTATTATAGGTACTCGTACCTATTAACTATAGGTACAATATTTTAAGTATACAAAAAATCTTAATCTATTACCTCATTAAATACAGTCAGTTAGGTAATAGAGATGTTATTTTTTGTAAAAAATGACAAAATCTAAAAAGGAAATACCAGAAAACTCAACAAAACGCGAGCAGGATAAACCGATTGCATTTGTTATTTATAGTTTTAATTTAAAATACTTCATCCTTTGAACGAATATGTAATTTATTGATGTAATATATTTCAATTGGAACAGGACTGACCTGATGAATTCCTGACCTGATTATTTCTATGGGATAGATAAAATATAAATATTATCTTATATATATAAAATTCTCGTGTCACAATGTTAGTCTGCATACTCCTCCG